>PVKN010001173.1:42870-55966 GCA_004027915.1 Capromys pilorides | reverse complement strand
TTTTTTTTTTTTTTTTTTTTTAGCTTTAAACATCATATTTATTTGGAGAAAACAAAAACCCCACAACCCAAAGGATGGGATTTTATATCTCAAGACATCTCCCAGGTAATAAGTCTACAAATTACAAATCATTTTCATAGAAGATGTTTTTGTACAACTTTTACATGTATCCAGGAGTGGGACACAAACAAATCCCTGCTTCTATTTTGTTGGGGCAAGGAAGGGGAGTGAGACAAAATAGCTTTTCTGGATGCAGCTATTTGGGAGGAGAGCAGATGTAAAGAGGGCAAACTCTACCTTTTCATTATCTACAACCAATGGTTTAAAAAGCAAACCTATTCAGCTTTGGGTACATCTAAAAGCCCACTTCCTAGTTACCAGCCAACCCTACCAGTTAAGGGTAATGCACTGGGCAAACCTTTGTCCACTGGATGAATGGCTCACTATGCCCACTGCTATAGCACACGCTCATCCGCACCCACAAACACACTCTCTGAAGGGCCCTAGAGGCTCTAACGTAGGACCAATGGGAGAAGAGCTTGCAAATAATGAGACCAAGCATCACCATCAACAGCACCAGTACTGCCCACACTGGGGAAAATCCCACCTACCATGCTGACTCCCAACAAAGGTGCACATAAAAGTAAGCTATTGTGTTGCAAGAGAAACCAGGACCTTATAAATAGCTCTTAATCATTTATTCTGTCAAGAGGAGCTAAAAACCACATCCCCTCCCCTAAGCATAAAGCCTTACTGATGCATTATAAACCCAAGCATTGGTGTGGAATTTCAGTGAAAACTTGTCAAAAAAACAAGATAAACCCTCAACTCCCCCAATCAAGGGGAGTTGATTTAAAAGATTCAATGTGACTGTCCTTATTTATCTATTTATTCATCAACAAAGATCAACCTTAGAATATGACTACTTGGGGACCAAAATAATGGAGAAATCTTGCTTGGAAGAGAGGTTTTCAGGAGATGATGGATTATTTTGCACCAGGTAGTAAGGGGAAATGGTGTGACCTTCAGTAAACACATGAGTGGATATCTCCCAGAGCAGAAAGCACTTAGGGATCATGGGAATTCCCAGTCCTGTGTCCTGGTTCTGTCCTTTCTCTTATCCTTTTGCCAAAGTTGAAATATGTTCACATTCTTTTAAAACCTTGAAGCTTTTACAAACTCAACCCTTGGGACTGGTTATGATGGCGGGCGCACACTTGTTGTCTCAGCACTTGAGAGGCAGAGGTAGGACGACTGCTGCAAGTTCAAGGTCAGCCTGGACAACAAAGTGAGTTCAAGGCCAATCTGGACAATATACTAGCTGAGACCCTGTCTCAAGAAAACAAAATTTCTTTCAGACTTTTACATCCCTCATGCTACTGCTATCTCCCAAAGACTAGGCTATAGATATGTCACAGGTGTGACCTCTTAGGCATTTATTTCTGTCACTGGATGCCGTGACATGAATTACTGCTTTTCCCAAAAAAGTCAGCTTGTCTTTCAATTCATTCCTTCCCTCCATCCATACCTGCTCCTACTGCTCTGAACCCCTTTGATAGATCTGAATCCTCAAAGGTGCTTTTTTTTTTCACAAAGCATTTTATTACAAAAAAAACTTTTTTTTGTCTTTTTGAGACAGGGTCTCGCTATGCAGTTCAGACTGGCCTTGAATTCACTTTTGTAGCCCAGACTGGTCTCGAACTCACACTGATCCCAGCCTCCCAAGTGCTGGGATTATAGGCATATGCCACCATGTCCGGCAAGTAAAATAAATATTAAGACACAAAAATATATCAGTTTTTCAAAAATAAACCTTCATTCAAAGGAACTTCTAAATAATAGAATAATTTAGCCTTTTAAAATAAAAATAGACAGCTTTTTAAATCACTGAACTTTCTCCTCAAATAAATGTTTTCCTCGTTCTAAAGCAGCTTCTAATGCAGTACTGAGTTCCTATGTCATAATATACCCATCTTTAAATTCTACTTTTGCCATACATATACTTTGTATGTTCACAACACCATCCATTTCTTAGAAGGATAAGGCCTGATGCTTCGTATTGCTTCCTGTATGCTGTTGACCCTATAGAGAAACAAGTACCAGAACCAGATGCATAAACCTAGTGGAACATCTCTCCACCTTAGTGCACAGCAAGTAAGACAGACCCAAATCTCTTTTAAAACTAGAGTATAAAGATCAACATTATATATACATTTTAATACTTCCACTATTAACATTATAGAAGTACCAATATGTATTATAATATGAAAGTTGGTATTTTTTAATTTAATTTTTATTACTTTTAATAAGAAATAACAATGTGACAATTTCAAAACATGTTAGTAGTACATTCCCAATATTTGATACAATGCATATTGTTGTCCTCCTGGTAGTTATACAGAGCACAGGGTGTACACATGATAATTTTTCTAATCAGTATTGGTACAAAAAGTTTCTTCTCATTGAACTAAGAGAAAGTAGTTGTATACATAATCCAATGTTCCATAATCACAGTGGGTTATTGGCAAAACTGGCAATGTTGCAAGCTGTTGATTTAAGCCTTTTACTGCTCAGCATAGTGATCTAGCTTTACATTTTAGGCGGCGTAGTTAAACTTTTCTTCTGGGTGGTTAAGGACAAGTTAAATCAAGATCTATATAAAAAAAACATGTAACTTTTGTATCTCCCAAGGTCAGTCAAATGCCCTCAGGATTTACTTTGAAACCATGTACAGTGCTTTGTAGAACTGTTGTCAGTGTTAGCTATCTGGATGAGTTATGGCCGTTGCTTGACCAGTTTGCTCTCTGGGAAAGCCTGAGAGAATGTTTTTCTCTCTAGGTGACTCCCTCCCTCTCTCTCTCTCTCTCTCTCTCTCCATATATATATATATATATATATATATATATATATATATATATATATCTTCAGTCCCTTTCCTCTGTAGCCCCATAATCTCCTTGAACAAAAATTCAGGAAACCACTGAGTTCTAGATGTTATAGCACAGGTTCTCTTATGTCCTAAGTCCTCACTGACCATGAAGAGCAAGGGCCAAAATATTGTAGCCCTTCTTTTCTCTAATTTTTGGTCTGTAAACTTACATTCTTAACCTTCCAGAAGAAAAACTTAGTGACACTATTACTCTATAACATAGGTACTTGAGCTTACCATCACTGTCTTTCTGAGTATCAAACATCTTAGACTTAACTTGGACTTGGTATTATCTATCAACCATTGATATTCTAATAAATCTCTATAGAATGTGATAAAAGCAGTTACACATTTTTACACAGAAATTTAAGAACCTCCAAAAGGTTTATGACACTGAGGATAGCAATTGTAACACTAAAACTATGCTTGGAATGCCTATCATTCTGGTCTTTTAGATGTACGCTACTTCTAATGTAGTTTCAGTTACTGCTATACTCTCACTCAAATAAATGGTTGGTTTACAAGAAAACAAAAAGGGTATTAAATGAGAGTAAGAGACTAGGAAAAATACCATAGGATTGACAGGCTACAATTTTGTACATGCTTGGATTACTAAATTTCTGTGTAAGAAAGTTGGTATTCTATTTTAAAGGGGACAATGCAGCCCTTTCCTAAGCACTAGGAGCTCTCCAGGGTCCTGACACTGATTTACTCTGAACCTGTGAGCTGGTTCCTTGGGGCCATTAATTGAGTACCTACCCAGCACCAGGAATGTTTCATGTAGTACCTGGAACTGATCTTCATATTGCTTGCAAGAATCTTTTCCACTTTTCAGAAAAAAGTCCAAAGACCAGGGAGGAAATTCTCAGAAGTCCCCTCTCTCCACTACACTTGTTGTACTCTCTGTTTTCTTTCAGCCTGTCTCCTCTAGCCTCCTTGGCCTTGAGCTCCTGGCCTGCCTTTTGGTAACAAGTTATCACTTCCAAGTGCTCAGTCCCAATCATGAGTTACCAGGGACCTCTCTCTCTCCTCTCCAGCTGATCTAGTCCATATGGTGAAAAAACACATTGCTGATATCAGGTCCTTAAACATTCATTATTTTGAACATCAACAGGACCTCACCAATCCCCTTTGGCATTTTGGGGGCCACCCCTAAATTTCCAGAACAAAGTACCCTAGCAGTCAACAGAGTCTAGTTCAATCTCCGTGAAGTTGTATGTGATCTTTGGGGAAAAACTGGTTAGTAAAATGCAAAACTGAAGAAAGGAAGCCATCATGGACATATGTAGCTTACCCACATTTTGTATCATTTGTAGAGTTATTGTTCTAGAACTTTCTAACAGAAACTATAAATGGGATACTCTTTGTTTTAAGCAATCAAATTCTAAATAGGCAAAGTCATATTTCTATGAAAAAAACAGTGGGACTTCTTCAAGGAGATAATGATATTCTAATAGTATAGAAGTATTTCCATGAGAAGTCCGTGAGTGATCATGTCCTGTACCTGCAGAAGAAGCCTCCAAATGGGTCTACTGTATAAACATAAAGGAGCAACTGGAACAGCCTTGCCAAAGATACCACCATTAGGGGAAGCCATAGTTTTAACCTTCTCTGCTGCAGTTTAGAAAAATCCTGGTGGGGGCTGAGAAGATAGCTCAGCAATCTAAGTGCCTACTTAGACAAGTTCAAAGACCTGGGTTTGATCCCTGGCACTACAAGTCATGCTGTTCTGGCCTTGCCCCAGGCGAGCCAAGGCAGCCACCAAGACCAGACATGGTGGTGCACACCTGTAATCTCAGTGTTGGGGAGGTTGAAATAGGAGGATCAATCCAAGCTGCATAGTAATACCCTGCACTAAACACATAAAAATAAGAAAGAGCCTGATGGAGGAACACATTTGGTGAACATGGCATATGCATGGATTACACAGTTCCCAGGTCTTTCTGAGAAGCACCTTCTTCATTGATGACATGAGGATGATGTCTAATTTAAAGGTCAAGAGGAAAGTTAATTAAGAGCCCATCATGCAAAATATCAGAAGAAGACTTTACTCACTAATGAGAAAGACTGGAATGGCAGCCACTAGGCAACAAGCAGAACCTCTCCAACCCATACGGTGAGTGACCTAGAACCAGCCTCATCTCAGCAAGGAGACAGCACACTGGAGTGGCTCTGAAAAATCCTTATGAGATCTTCTCACTAACAGATGGGATGGTTCTTCTATTTTTAGTAGACAGCATCCCCTTTGCTACATGTACCAAGTTTCCTCCATTTTCCTTACCTCCATTTACCATTCCACCTTATAATACGATTAGCTACTGTGCTGGTCAGTTTTCCTCCACTATGACAAAACCTCTGAGGTAAACAACTTCAAGGAGTAAATGTTTATTGTGGTCATGGTTTCAGTTCATGGTTCCTTCATTCTATGGGTTTGGGCCTGTGGAAGCACAGGACATCATCATGGAGGTGGTGGAACACCTCTCTCCTCAGGAAAGCAAAGAGGGAGACAAGAAGGGCCCCAGATTCCACTGTCCTCTTAAAGGCCACACCATTAGTGAACTAGGCCCTGCCTCCCAAAAGTTTCACTATTCCCCAAAGGTACCACAGGCTGGGGGCCAAGCCCTCTATGCATGGGCCCTCAGGGCACAGTCAGGTCCAAAGCAGATGCTCACTTAGCTGGTTCTCCCTTTCCCTGCATCTACGCAAAGCCCAGCCATTCTTCCTGTGTACAGACTTTGACACACTTCTGGCAAAGGCCTGTACTTTCTGTAAATAATGAATGAATAAATAAATTCAGATGTTGGTAACCTCATTAAGAATGAATGAACATAGCAAAATACAATTCCATGTAGCTGCAATGAGCTTCTGGTGGGATAAATCTGGGTTTTTATCTCAGCCTCTCCATCTGGAAGGAAAGAACTTTCTGCTCAGTGTGACCTATGAGCCCACTGTGCACCAGGCCCATGCTGGATTCTGACAGCAAACTGAGCCAAGAGACTAGCTGGGTCCCTGTCCTCATGGGATATATGAGCTGATGCCAGGGAAAAGTGATGGAACCTTCAGTGGATGGCAGAGTGGGAGCCCAGGAATACACAGTGATGTGGGGTGGCATCTCAGGTAGCACTGATGCACCAGAGAGCTACTCCTGGAGCAGGCTTGGTGGGGAGTGGCATGCCCCTGACACTCTGGGGTCCCAGTCTAGAACTTATTATAGGGACAACTTCCTCAAAGCAGGAAGGGTCTAGGACGTGAAGCAAGCAGAAGACATCAGCCTGGGAAAAGTCACCTTTAGGGTCAGGAACAAGCTCTGTGTATCAGTGAGACAAGTACTAAAAAAGGCTCCGTGCTCAATGTAATAGTTAAGTCCAGTTTGAATCCTTGTCTGAAGGATATCCGAACATCACTGGATGGCGAAGGCTAGTGATTAAGCCTATTTCATGGTGAAATAAGATTAACCGTGCAGTCTATTGATTTTTATAGAGCTCTATCGTAAAAACAACAAAAATGAGAGAACAAATCCCCAAACCAGTCCAAACAACATAAACATTCTGTGCCCAGCCAAACTTACACTGGAATTAAGAGCTATTATTTATTGCCTGGAAAACACACTTGGGGCCTTGGCTAATAATGATTTAAACCCCATCCATCTTCTTGAACCAGAAGGCTGGTGTCACCATGGTAACCAAGGGCAATATGAAAGTACATTCTCTGGTGGGGATCCACAAGCACCGGGGCAGGGGATGGAGCACGCTTGGATGAGAAACACCACCACCACCCCATGTCCCCTCACTCTCACAAGCAAACTTGCAGCAATGGAGTATGGACAGTGGCAATGCTCAGGGGCCACATCTCCAACTGGAAAGATCAAGGTGCTGCTTGCTTCCTGTGAGCACACCTTTTTCTCCAAGACATAGCACCCATTCATTGCCTAGGTCACAGAATGGACACTCCTGGGTGCTTCCTGTGGGCCACTGAGGAGCTCACATCCTTCATCTACCTACATACTCTTCCAAAACTGCTCCTTTTCTCAGAGAGCAAATCCACGTTCACGTCCTGGTACTGCCACAAGTCACGACAGTCTGTCTTCTGCTCCCTCCTTCCTATTCAGCTGCCACCTGAGAGGATACCAGCGTCTCTTTAATAATCCAGCCTAATAACTTGTTCTACCTTTGCAGCTTTAAATGTCCTTTCATGAGACTTATTTTCTTTTATTTCTCTATGTTTTTCACTCTCACAGGTTCATTTCATTGTGCTTCTTTCAGGTAATCAATCTACTGACTTTGATTGGCAATTTTGCTCAGTGCCAGGCAGTATGCACGGTGCTGGGCACAAGAACCAGCCCTGTCCTTCCGCTCACATGGAGGCAGCCAATTTCTACCAATTTCCAAGCTGTTTCCTAGAAGCCCAGCCCCACCCATGCTACGGCTTCACTGTATCTCCCAAGAGTTCCCGTGAGGGAAACTTAATCCCTAAATCAAGTATTAATGGCACTTGAAGTTAGGGCCGATGGAGGCAGTTAGGATTAGGGTGGGGCCCCAGGATAGCATCAGTGGATTTTTAGGAAGAAAAAGGGACCTGAGCCCACATGTGTGCCTGTTTCCTCACGTGACCCCCATCCACTATGCAGTGATACAGCACGAGGCCTCCTCAGCCTCCCAACCTCCAGAACCCAGAGCCAACCTTCCTTCTGCACAAACTATTTGGTCTCTCATAGTCTACTACAAGAGCAGGACACAAAGTAAGACAGCCACACCTACATTTCCTCTCATGCTTTCCTGCTTCCTCTTCTAGTCTCAGAAGTCACCAATGTGCTGATGACCTGCACCAGCCCAGCTATATTCCTGGAGTTTAAGACCCAGATTTTCAACTCCTTTACGTCTATGTCCTGAATGTCCTACAAAGACCCACAATTCCAGATGCTCAGCTCCAAAGCCATTACAGTATACCCTCGTGAGGTCTCTGTTTAGTGTTTATGGCCTCAGTTGTTTGAGGATTTGTCCTTAGGACCTAACTAATTGTTCACAAAAACTAATGCAATTTTGCAGAAAATGCAAATACTTTCTAGATTTTGTTGTTGTTGTTTGGCAGGAGATTTTCAAGTAGCCAATCCAAGAGGGTCGGTCAGTTCTCCTTGTTGCTTACTGGCTGCTGCTCTGCAACCCATGGGTGTCAGATGAACCGGTATAAAGATTACTATGCCACATCTAGCTTTCTCAAGGGTTCTTCTTAAAGCCCTAAGAGGATCCCTAAGCACCCTGTACCTTCTAAGGTCTTACTATCATAGCATCTTATTAAATTAAATTATATAACTGTGGGAGGCATAGCATATTTAGGGTTTAAATGATAAAAACAGGCATTTTTTTCTGACCATATCTGAAATTCATGGTTTTTCACACTTCACAGGTGCTCAAGGACTGTTGACCCCATGAATTTTGGGGAGCCACTGTATACATATTTCCCCTCCCAATATGTGCCTCCTTCTGTGTCCCCTTCTTAGAAAACAGCATCACCCAAGCTACAACTCCCGTGTGCCTCTTTGATGTAGCTTCCATCTTTACCCCTTCTGTGTGAACTAACCTCTGGGTGAGAGGAAGAAAAACCTAGCTGAGCTCCACTCCCTGAACACCCAGCCCTCCACACACCCCTGTCTTTGCTTTTACAAGAAGGGCCAATTGTAGCTCACATCCTCAGGGTCTAACTTCCTCCCCATCTCCCTGAGGTCTCACCAACCTGGTTTTTCCCTACTTATCAGGGAACTTGTTGGCCTCCTCTTCACAGGTTCCTCCTCTAAGCCCCTTTAATATTGATGTTCCTCAAGTTTCTACTCTGTTCTCTCACATTCTCTCCCTGTGTATCTCACCTGTTCCCAGAGCTTCAACTCCATCAATTCTAAGACACATCTTTGTTAAGCTGTTGTTTTAATCTGTTTTCTATTACTATCATGAAATACCTGAGATGGGCTAACTTTATACTGAAAAGAGGTTTAACAGATCACAATTTGGGAAATTCAAAGGTATGATTCCGGGAAGGTTGCAGGCACACATGTGAGGGTGTAAATGAGTGGTCACACCACAAAACAGGAAGCCAGTGAAGATTCAGAGGCTGGGCTTGTGCTGGTAACTCACCCATGTGAGAGTGCAAGGGTCTCATGAGAACTGGCCTGATCCTTTCCGAGGCAAAATTCTCATGCCCTGCACAACTGCCCCCAGCTCCAGCTCTTAGAGCTGCTGCATGACCTCCAACTCTACTTCTCTGAGGACCACACCCTGACACATGAGAGCCTAAAGGCATGAACCACATTCCAAGCCATAGCAATTATCCACACTATTATCTCTGAAGTCAAGAGGGTCCCTGAGGAGGTGATAGCTCCTGTAATCTCTGCTGTCAGAGTTTAAGGGACCACAGGCAGAGCTGTGCCCCATATGATCCACCACAGCAGACCTATGGGTTTGTTGTTTAAAATGTTTTAAATTAAATTCATCTAAATCAATTATTGGTTAATATTTAGAATGTCTTAAAAAGATTACACTATGCTTTTTCAAGAGTAAAAATTGATACTGTCCATTCAGCTTAAAATATTAGTAATATAATCCTAATTTCATATTTTCTTGGAAAGAAACCACCAAGTACTTGTTGGATCTAAGGATATAGGACATCTACAAGTAGATAAAGACACATTATATTCTGTGATCACAGTCCCTGAAAACTGACAGCCATATCCTACCTAAACACCAAACCAAGGACAGGAGAATCTGTCAGGTCCTGTGAAAAAATATAAAGAACTTTCAAAGGCATACCAATTTCGTGTGTTATAGAGGAGTAACACCATGACAATGTACAGCAGATCCATAAGAAGTATTTTTATTTATGATAAATGTCTTTTGTAACCAGAAACAAGATATGTCTTTTAGTACAGAAAAAAAATGATATGACTGAGCTCAGGCAAAATAGTCATATTAGAAGTTTCTCATGGTGGACACAGATTCCTACATAAAACAATTTTCTATCAGCCCTCACCCTAAGGAATATACATGGCCACACCATCCCAAAATTCTGACACAATTCCAAGGGCTTGGTGACCCTGGGAAGGATCCACAGGTCCTAGGTAGAGAAATGCTAACTTCGATACGATGACTCTGCTTTGCACATGAATCTCATGAATCTGGATCTGGATCTGAATCTCTCCCTCTCCCTCTCCCTCTCCCTCTCCCTCTCCCTCTCCCTGCCCCATTTCTCTCCCTGCCTCTCTCACTCCCTCTCTCCCTCCCTCCACACAGTAGTAACTCAGTACTACCCACAACCATGAGGCACAGCAACAGAGCAGATCCAGCTTCAGCTTGCCTCCCAGATCTGCAAAGTAGGAATAAAATACTGATGCCAAAGGACCATTGCAAAGATTAAGTACCTAAAGCAAGCTGCTGATTTTCACACAGAGGCACTGTCCTCTGAAGGACATCTAGAGACACACAGGGCCATTTCAAGTCCTCACAGGCACTGAGGGCTCAAGGTAGTGACTAAAGTCTAAGAGTGTGGGGAATCAATCATGCATGGGAAGTTAGCATGCAACAGAAAACTGTCCCGCTATTCAAGACTTCTGCATGTTCCACCTCCTGTGTGTGTGTAGGAAGATATTTATAGCACCCATTCTATAACCCAACTCTGTTTTATATGTAACCCCAACATTTTTTGTTGCTTTGCTTTTGGTTTGATGCTGTAGATTGAACCCAAGGTCTCATGCACTGAAGTCATTTTTTTAACCTCATTTCAACTTAAGCTGAATTTTCTAGAGATGCAGTCACCATGCACACAAGGAGAGGCATGAGGAGAGGCTCTACCTTCCTTTACTCTGTCATTTCCAAGCACTGTTCACCATTTCAGAAGATTCCCTCATGAATGCCCCAGGACTGAGTGTGATCAATGGGGATTCTGAAGTGGTCCAGGTAGCTGGCTCTTATTTCAGGATGAAGAACACACAGGAACAGCACTGGCAGCATGCAAGGGGCATCAGTTCGCTCCATATGTGCCCCTTACAAGCTGGTGGCCCTCACCAGCTTCCTAACGCCATCTTGCTGCCTGAGCATTTGCATTTTGAAAGACAGGCTGTTTTATTTAGAAGTTGCTATCTTTCGGAAATTCCTAAAATTAGCTAGGACATTACCTCAACTTTCTTGAACTGAAATGCACAGGCAGACTGTCTGTGAATTGTACTGCAGGATGGGCAAGACTTCAGAGGGGCCCAGGGTTAGGAGAGGCACTGGGGCTGGGGCTAGGGCTGGGGCTTGCATGGGGTAAGCACTTGAATCCTGGGTACTGGTCCTACTCTCACCAATACACTAGGCCAGTTGTAATTGTGATAGAACATAATTATGGTCCTAGATGAAGAATGGCTTCTACAGAATGAATTATGGGCTGCTCCATCATCTTCCCTGGGGGTTCTAGTTCCTTACACACAAGCATTGTCAAACAGGAAGGACAACAGCTGCTGCTTCAGCGTAAAAAACAGTGGGAGCCCTGTTAGGGACACCTCTACTTTCTCAAAATACACTTTTGCTCGAGAACCTTCAATGGCTCCCCAGTGCTCACAAGACCTATGTCTGTTACTTGTGTTTCTAGTCCATGGCTTCCGATCCACAGGGTACTGCAGACTCCACTTCCCCCACCTCTCCTCCAAGTGGGGGGACTCACAGAGCCCCCTGGGTTCGGCTGCCTTTCAGACCATGGTTCAGATCCCTTCTTTAGGAGGCCTTTCTAGAGCCTTTCTAGGGGACTTCCTGGTCTAGAGTCCAGAGCAGCCCTGGCTGTGGCACCAATTGAAATTTACTATAGGACCGTGGGTATTATCTCTGAGATTCCTTGCCCACTAGATGGAGAGCACTCTGAAGCCAGAAAAATAAGTTTATAAAATTCACAAGCAACAAAAGCAAAACACCAGCAATGTGAACAGCTATGTCTGCTGCGTATCAAACCTCGCGCAGCAGCTGCGCACCTCACCTCCTGGGTGCCTTCTGAGTAGGCACACACTGTTCTATCTTCAAGTGAAGTTGAAGGGACAGCTCAGGGACAAAGAAAGCCTCAGGGACATCCACATCTGCCTGGCCCAGAGATGAGCCCTTGGCCTCTCTTTTCCGTGCCTGGCAGACGAGGGAGTGATCTCTTTAACGGCTCAGGGAAGGCTCCATTTATGCAGCTGGCCATAGCTGGGTCCCCATCCTGAGTCCTCCTCTGGCTGTGAGGCTGGGTTTTAGCACCCACCCTGATGAAGTGGTTTTGTCACCACTCCTGCAGCTGCTCTGTAGCTTAGGGTTTAAGGCCTGGGCTGTGACCCTGGACCTGTGAGACTCTGTCGTGTCCCTATCCATGTTGGCTCTCACTCAGGTGATCCACACCCGGGCTGCCCTCCCAGGATCCCACACAAGCCCAACCACCGTGCCTTGGTTTGCCCTTTTCTCCCTAACACAGCATCTCCTTCTGCCATTGGGGTGGGGGGGAACACGAGGGGATAAAGGAGTCAGCTTTCCTGTCCTGTCCACCCCAGACTCCCCATCTCTCCTTCCTGAAGCCTCCTCAGCACCCTGCCACACAGTGTCCTTCTGCCACGGCATGCTCTGGTGCCTTGTACCCCTGGCTCCACTGTTACCAGTCCAGCCCATTCTCTCACTAAGGACAACTCCACCTGTCACTTCTTTCTCATGTTAACCTCGACAGAAGGGGAAACTGAGGCTCAGAGAGGCAAAGTGGCATGAATAGCACAGGGTGGCCTAGACTAGAGTACATGGCTAGCAAATGGTGGGGCAGAACCCCTGACTAGCCCCCCCCATCCACCCATCCTTCTCCCCTTTGCTGCCATCTGTGCCTTTCCAGGACTTGTGTGGTACTGGTGTTCAGTAGGCACAAGATAAATACCTTTCTTGCTTCTGGCTGATTTTCCTAGCAGCTCTGTGCTTTGTTTTGCACCAAGGGGCAAGGCCTCTAAGCATTCTGGGGCTGTCATCCAGGAGGGTACTTTCCTGAATCCCCGGACATCCCCACACACAAATCAGCTCCACACTGCACCAGGTACCCAGGGGCACTAGAAGGGTTAACAGCACCGGCTTCCCCCAGCCCCATCAGGGCTGCTGCAGCTTTCTCTAGAGCTGGCTAGCCCTGCAGAGCTGCACTCTGCGCCCT
>PVKN010001173.1:0-42770 GCA_004027915.1 Capromys pilorides | reverse complement strand
TCTTTTGACTTCATGTCACAATCTATGGCTCTCCATAACCACAGTAGTGTGAGAAGCGCTCCCACCACTGCACAAAGGCCCCCAGGGTGGCAGTGGCCATGGCAGTGGTGTCCTCAGCTTCTGGGGGCCCAGGGCAGGGACCTCCCTGCACTGGCCGCCTGGTCCTCTGCATGCATCTCATGAGCGCTCTAGTTTCCTCTCTGAATACAGACATGGGTGGCTGAGGGTACACCCGGCCCCACCACCAAGCCACCAAGCCGCTCTCCTGCTCTTGGGGCAACAAAGGCCGCTTGAGGGCTGGTGAGAGACAGCAGGGCTCAGTTCCTTGCAGCCTCCCACACCCAGCTCACTCTCTCACACATCTTCCCTTCCTTCCCTGCTCTTTGCTCTCCCTGCACACCTCATTGAGCCCATTAGGCACTTTATGGGGTGCTCCTGAAGAGGCTCCAACCCCCTCGGTGGGGTGGCCACAGAGGAGGGGAGGAAGGCACCTCCTGCAGCTCCTCCAGGCTGGGCCCTTGGCCGGGACTCCACCGGCTCCTCTCTATTCCTGTGGTGTCTGTGATTCATCCTCCATATCTGGAGGTGGAAGTCTCCTGAACCTTTATCTTTACCCTGGGAAGTGGGGTGAGCACCATGCCTTCCTCTCCAGGCCACGAAGACTACCAAATGGGTCAAGGGCTCTGGACAGGCTCCAGGCGGTGAAGGCACCACTCCGGCATCCACTCTACTGTTACATCATCCAGACGACAAGATCTGTCTCAAGTCCTTGTGTCACCTCCAGCTCCTCTGCTTGTTGGTGAATGAGGGAAAGAAACAATCCAATTCAAGGCTATTTGCAGCTATTCCTGGGTGAGTGTGTCTGTCTGTGTGTGTGGTTCTTTTTTTTTTTTTTTTTTTCTTCCTTCTGCTTTGGTGTCCTAGAGCTTTGAAAAGAATAAAAACCAAGCCCCAGGGCAGTGAAAAGGCATGATTCTTCTTAAACCCTGCTAATCCTGCAGCTTCCTTTAAAGGGGCAACAGGAGGCGGGGATGGGACCAGAACTGTTTTTGTAGTGCCTTCCCCTCCCAACCACTGCTCCTGGAGACCAGGAAACGAGGAGGAAGAATCCATAAATCATCCAGCAAGAGAAGGGCTAAAGGAGGAGTCGGGCAGGAGAGAGAGCAAAGGATGAGAGCCAGCTAGGGAGGAGATGTGGGGCAGCGCACGGGGACATTGGGACTGTCTGGTGGGCGAGGGTGGCTGTCAACAGAGGCCACAGCATCCAGGCCACAGGCTGGCCCGCCACCCTGATCCGAAAGGTGAAAGAGTGGTAAAGTCTCCAAACCCCACACAGCTCAGGCCAGGGATGCAGTCTCACAGGGGTCTCGGGCCTGGCACCTCTCCCAATCCCATTGCTGCCACCACCTGGCCATTTGCTAGAAATCGCACCATGACCACCCCCATCAACCCACCTAGCAGGCAGCCAGAACCAGGTCCAGGATAGACCCAGAGCAGTTTAACCCTGCTTACAAACATGCAGGGCCACACTTCGCGCTAGAACAGAATCCTGTCCTTCCCAAGGCCTGTGGGGCCTGACCATTGCCCACCTCTCTGCCACATAGCACATCTCCACATCACTGATTCTGGCCTCACACAGTCCCATGGAAGAACACAAGTGTGCTGCTCAGACATCTCAGCCTGTCCTCCTGCAGCAGGCAGAGGCCCAAGGCCCCTCTCCTCTCTCCTAGCCCCATGCTCCTTCTCTGGCATTTCTGCATCTGGTTTATTCTCCACACCCTCCAGGGTTGGGGATGTGACTCAGTGTAAAGTTCTTGCCTTGCATGTACGAGGCCTGGCTTCATTCCCTAGGACTACAAAATAACAACAAATCCATAGTTATTTGCACCTTCCCAAGACCATCAGCCCCATGGCCTGGCTCACTACTCATTGCACAATGCCCCTAGCCAAGTGTGTGACACATAGCAAGTACACAATAAACACTCACGCAGGAAAGAATGGCTGAGATCATGGGAAGTTTCTCTAGCAAATGAACATCACATATGGGACCTAAACCTTGAGGAGACTTGAAGGGTCCTTAGGAAAAGCTCCCCATCACTGCATTGGAAATAGTAATCTGGAGGGACAATAATTATCATAGTTTTTTTCTTATTAAGTGGGAAATAAGTTATATAAATTAGTTTAATAGATTATACCATCTTATTACTCCCCAGACTTCTGGAAAGGGCCAGGTCGGGAATACAGGCTGAGTCCTTATACCTCATCTAAAAGACTTAGACCAGCAACATTTCAGTTTTCAGAGTTTTCTTCTGGATTTTGGAACATTTGCATGTACATATAGAGATATCTTGAGACTGGGACCCCAGTTCAGACACAAAACTCACTGTCAAAAACAGCCTCTATATCCAGCTGAAGATTTTGTAAGGTCGTTTTGTATATGAAAAAAAGTTTTAGGAAATGAATGTTTCCCCTCATAACAGCATCTCGGCACATGAAGGATTGTAGATCTTGGGTTTTGGGGCTAGGGATCTTGAACCTGTGTACTATGTCATGTGGGTCACAGTTGTTACCCAACCCTGCCACTGTAACAACACACCCCCAGACAAAGACAATAGGTGAGTGGATGGAGGTAGATGGCTTCCAATCAGACTTTACTTACGCAGTGGGCTGGGTTAGCCCTGACGCTATTGTTGGCCAATCCCTAGATGAAGTTAAGGCCTAGCATACCTTCTAGAGGAGGATATATAGTAATAAAAAGTGCTTTTCAGTCTTCAATAAATAATCATGGAGCTACCAGGACCATAATGTCCAACCATTACACCGACTTGTATGCTGCATGGAGGGAGAATAAAACCAGGTATTCCTGGGCTTACTTTGAAATCATTATTTCTTAGAACACAAAGGATTTCAGGCATATCATCCTACACTGCAGCCACATAGTTGTAGAAAAGGGATAATGGAACAACAACTTTCACCCACAGTACCAGGGACCTACTGAATGTTCAGTGCCTGTTGAATGTCCAGGTGGGAGGGCCACAGAACTAGAGAAGAAAGGAAGCTTTGATATTTTCTGTGTTTGGGCTGGGCTAGCAATTGGAAGGGGCTGTCTAAATTGACACTGAGCCTTCAGGACTGTGAGACCAGGAAGAGAAGTCGGTGGCAGCAACAGGCAACACGGATGTGGACAACAAGTAAGAAGCAGATTCAGGGATGCCCCCTTGCTGGCCACACATTTTGGTTGCCTGAATTTGACCTAGTCATTGGGAATAAAACTGTTCCCCTTCAGGAGGTGACAAGTCACATTGCTGTGGAAGCAACCTGAGGAAGCAAGTACTTCAGCATTCTCTTTCCCTGGGACTTAATGTATGATTGAGAAAGGTTTCTTGATTTATTTTAGCCCATAGGATATTTCTAGAATTACAATCAGCCTCTAGTGACAGGGGGAAACTCTGCAAAGATCAAACTGCAGCTTTATCACTGAGCAGAGAAATAAACAGATGGCACAGTCCTCTGGCACACTCAGAAGGAAGACTAATGTGTCAGCCTTGAAGCTGCATTTGTCCTCGCAGGAGGGGCAGGCAGTCACAGATCCTATGTGGGGCAGGCAGGCGTGCCTAGGCTGGTGGAGTTACTCTATTCAGGTGGACTCATGGCCTTGGGCAAACCTTGCTCCCTTCCTCAGCTTCCACTGCTTCACTTGTAAAATCAGCTTTCAACTTCGAAGCCAAAATGACCTCAAGCTGTGATGTGCTTGATCTGGTATTCTCAGCTCTCAGAATCCCAGGATCTTCAGGATCTGATTCGCTTGCCTGCTGCAACATTGCATTATCAGACTCGGCATGGGTACTCTGAATCATCACTGCTACCCGACCAGGTGCCACCCGTGAGGACTGCATGCTCTGTCCTCACACTGTCCCATGTGCCCCCTGTACCTCCTGAATTTGTGAATCCCACCAATGTTTATTAAGCAACAGGGGAGGAACGGGTTCTAGTGTGGATATAGACTGCTTATTTGGCTTCTGGGAGACAATGAATGCCATTTCTCTGTGACACCATCTGTCTCCAGTGGAGACACGAATGTCAGCAAAGCTTGACTTCACTGTGACAGCCTCACTAAGGATAGACTCACTGGGGACCGAGTCCTACCACTTCCTAAAAGGCCACACTTCCCATGCTATTCTCCCTAGCTGTAAAACATGATGGTCGAAGTAGGCAGAGATCAGGGGCAGCTTCCCAGAATGACAGGCAGGGGCCAGGAACCTCTCCAACTGTGGAACTTTCCATATAACAGAAACTACCCAGCTGTACCAGAAAGCAGGCCATAC
The DNA here is from genome assembly GCA_004027915.1 of Capromys pilorides. Classification (NCBI taxonomy): domain Eukaryota; kingdom Metazoa; phylum Chordata; class Mammalia; order Rodentia; family Capromyidae; genus Capromys; species Capromys pilorides. The sequence continues at coordinate 38,445 of PVKN010001173.1, read as the reverse complement.
CTCAGAGAGGAGACCAAGAGCAAAGGTGACTCCTTCCCTAGACAGAGACCTGCAGATGGCTCTGCTCTGACCCTCACACCAGGGGACTAGGGTCCCTCTGTCCACACAGGGAGTCGCAGGTCACCCTATGATCTATTTTTAGCTGTTTCTATATAGTACTGGCCCTTAGCTTCCAGTTCTCTACTTTTGAACAGTAGGCTCCTCCCCATCCCTAAGATGCAATGAGTAATGAACAGGAACTAAAGTGCCACATCTTCCCCTGATGAGTCCACCTGCCAGTGCAGGGATGCTTGGTGTCCCCACACTGTCAGATGTGACCCAGAGAGCCTGTGAAGAACTGAGAAGCTGGGGTGCCTGGCTCTCATTTTTGGCTTGGTACTAACTTGCTGTGTAAACTTGGCCAAGTGTCTACCCCTCTCTGAGCCTCAATTTCTTCACACACGAATAAGGGTAAGGAGGAACTGGGGGTTTCTAAGAATGTGCACATCTTCCCAAATCACAACTCATCCTAAAAGCTGATGTAGGCCCTGGGCAAAAGACATGTGAACAATCTGTGGCAACCAGCCTTCTGGGGGACATCTGATTGGCTCATTCACTTTCAGCACTGCCCTTCCAAGGTCTATTTAGATAGAGCTGCAACCAACCACTAAGCATCTACTGTGTGCTAAGAGATTTCAGTAATCACGTCTTCATAATCAGTCATAACAAACCAACCGCTGTCCCCAAGCCATAGGTGACAGGCACAGTGCACCCATCCAGAAGGAATGTCGTGTGGCCACCAAGACTTGGATTTCACCTGTTTCCACTTCCTATGGGAGGGCCTGTGAGCAAGCCCCCTCCCCCCACCCCCAGCCTTCATGGCTCATCTGTACAGCAGGGATACTGGTGGCTGCTGTCTCATGGTGGCTCCACAGCATGAGAAGAACAGGAATGAAAGCCTAGAGGAAGTGCTCAGGGACTATTATCCATGGAACTGGGGTCTACACTGCCACTGCTACTGACCTCCCTCCCCCTACCAGTGAGGCGGAAAGGAGCCATGGCAGCTGCATCCCAGACACTGCTCTCAACCTGTGTTCTATGCACCAACCAGAGATGAGAGAGGTGGGGGAGCACCAGGGCCAGCTGTGAGGTACAGGATCACTGTGTGACCATGCCAGGCTGCCTCTTAGCTTCCAGTTCTCTACCAGAAATCAGAGCAACTGGAGTTGATGAAAAGTCACAGCACAATACCCAGGGATCAGCAGGCCAAGGATCATGGTTCACCCCTGCCTGGCCACAAACTACTGTGTAAGTAGTAGTTCAGTACTCACCACATATTTCACACTGTGCTGAACCCTGAACTCAAGCCCCGCACTGCACTGCACCCCTAGCCTCCCCCCAGGATGGCGTGCTCATCATCTTGCTGCGCAGAGGACAATACACTGATGTGCCAAGGTCATGGCTAGGAACGGCAGGCTGGGGCTTGCAATCCCGACCCCAGGCCCCAGTTCTTACCTTTTCTTAAATGAAAAGAAGTGTTGTGGATGGGGTGGGCAGCCCCATGGATACAACCTGAGTTCTGTCATAATGCAGCAACTTTTTACTTTGGAGAAGAGAAAAATCCAGTTGTCTTTATGATACCAACTAGAAAAAGCAAAGATGAATGTGGTCCCCATGGCTGAAGGGACACAAGTGTCTATTTCTACTGTCTCTGACTCTGACACTTTCACTGCTATCCTTTAGAACAGCCTCAGCTCTCTCATATCATGTATCAATGTACTCTGTGCTATACCTCCTGGGCTCTCCTGCCCGGCCTGCTGCAGGCCAGCCACCTCCAGTCACAGCCCATCCCCATGACCCTCCTGTTTCCAGTTCTCCTGTGAACCACCTGCCCCAGCCAAGAAGTTAGAACAGTTTATGAAACACATTCTATTATAATCAGATAGGCAAAGTGGGACATGATCATTTCCCCCTCTCCCTTTAGGAAAAGCTAAGTGGACAAGAGGAAAAATACATAGCACTGATACTCAACCATGGGAGGTGATGACAGTGAGCAGTGGCATCCATGGCCACCCAAACACCAACAACAGAGGTGGCTGTTGTTCAGCTCAGCCATATCAGCCCTGTGGGTCTCCAGGTCTGGTGAAGCCCAATCTTACTTGCTGAGTATTGTGGTTTGTAGCTAGTTGTCCCCCTCAAAGCCTCATGTAAAGCATGGAACTCTCAAGCAGATGTCTTGAGGGGTGGGGCTGTCAAGCCCTTGGTTTGAGGGGTGGGGCTTGAGGGGGCGTGGCCAAGAGAGGCGAGAACCATTAAAACTGACCTCACATGCTGTCACAGGCCTCCCCCGCCCACCTCAGGCAGCAGTTTTACACAGAGGTATGGAGCAGATCATCCTGGACATGGCAGCGCCCCAGCCCCTCCTCCAGTCCCTATAAATCAGGGACAGAGTCTTCAAACCTCCAGGAGCTGTGAGCTAAATAAACCTTTCCTCCCCTAAGCTTGTGTGGCAGGTATTTGTCCCAGTAGCAACAGAATAGTAACTAAAACACTGAGGGATGCCAGGATCAGATTCCTACTTTCAACATGAAATATCTTGATTTCTACATGTTGGCAACTAACCCCCCCCCCCCACCTTTAAAGTAAAACTCATAAGTGAGGCAGTCCTTACAGCATACACCACACCCATTACCAAAGTCCTCACACTTTCCAGCTGCCCTGGGGCCCAGTCTCAGGTTCCCAAGACATGTGAGTAGAAGAGCCAGGAGTTGGTTGCCTTCTCCCATGTTTCTGCCCCAGCCAGGTGGCAGGCTGGAGTCCAGCTGGAGCAGGTGACACAGTGAGGCTGTGAGACAGAAACAGTTGTTCTTTCCTCCTCAGAATTCAGGAGGAGGGTGTTCTGAGATGCAGGACCTACTGGAGGAGGCAGCCAGGGATCCCCACCCAGCATGCAGCTCACTGACCTAAGGATCACTGTAGCCCTTTAGCACTGCACAGTTTTCAACATATTTTAACCCCCTGTGTGACTCTGAGCTGACTCCGTGGGGCAGACTAGGTAAGGCCCTGTCATTTCACAGGGAGCAAACAGGCTCAGCAGGTAAGGTGGAACTGCCCAAGGGAGTACAAGAAATGTGCTGGACTTAACTCTGGGCTCCTGAGTGGACTCCCTGTCTAGTGCTCATCCTTCTGTCAACTTCTGAGCCAGGCTTTACTACACAGCTGCGAGGTACTCTCCAGGCACCTGAGCTGGCACAGGGACAATCATGCTTCTCCTGCCCATGTGTAGTTGCTCCAAGATCGACCTCTCACCTTTCCTGTCGACTTGGTGCCCTTCCAGATGCAAAAGTAGCAGATGGTCCAAGCTGCCAGGAGACACAAGGCTAGCTCCCAGCGGAGATTCCCGATGTGCTCGATTCCATCAGAGATGGCCAGGACGCGGCGCCTGCAGAAGAGTGTGGAGAGTCATGGGGCTGATGATGGCCCACGGAGGCCATGTGCAGCAAGAGCAGTGCTGCAGAGCAGATGGGCCACCCGCCACTTGCCCATCCCCACCACTCATCAAGCACGTTCTCTGTACCAAACCTCATGGAGGGCACAGTGCCTCTGAGGGAGAAAGCACCACCTACCCCATGGATCCACTCTCTGGCAGGGAGGTGAGACAGGGCACAGACACAACATACAGGGCTCAGGGATGGTGAGAAACACCCCTCTCCTGGTACCTGCTAGGCTGCAGTGACCTTTGTAAACATCCCATATCCCCAAGAGGATGCTTGATATCCCAGTCCTGCTGAATTCACAGTGGACACAGGACTTGCTTTGGCCACTGTTTGACCAGCAATGGGCGATGCATCACTTCAGACAGGAGCAGAGTGGCCGGGTTCCTTGCTGCCCTTGCCCTACCACTGTTATCATTCTGGAGGCTGGTGTCAGCACAAGCCTCCTCTGCCCTGAGTCAGGGATGGAGTGTAAGCAAGACATAAACTTCTTTGTTCTGAGCTACTGAGATGGCTGGGGTACTTGTTACTATAGCATAACCTAACCTATCCTGACTGTGACAGGGCATCCAGGAAAGTAGAAGAAACAGTCTACATCCTAGAAGTAGAAACATGTGAGCCATGCTTTGAAGGATGAACAGTCTGAGTCAGGAGGAGAGAGTAGAGATTGTTCCAGGTTGACAGAGATGGAGCATGTACACTTGGGACACAGTGGTTTGGGGCACAGGGGGCCAGAAAGAACAGCAAGGAGGGTAATCAGTGGTAGCACATAGGAAGCTTAGCTGTCACACCCAGGGGCAGAGGCCAGCAGGGCAAATGTGGGGAGGCACAGCCTTCCTGTGGGCCCATCAGTTCAGTACAGCCAATGCAGGCCTGGCTCCCAGAGCCCATGCTGGGGTTTCTTTTCTTTAAAATCAAATGTGCCATGTTCCATACTGTGCAGAGCCAAGGCACCAACACAAACCCCTCCAAACTCGCTCAGCAAGCCCCTCTGGACTGCCAAAGCACCCCCACCCCAGCTCGTGCCAGTTGCCCAGCCCTGCAAGAGCCTCCTCTGGAAAAAGAGCTCCCACCCCACCAAGCATGAAAGCCACCCTCAGTGTCTGTCTCCCTGGGAATCCACTTGGGCCTAACTCTGCATTAATTACTCAATGCCACCAATTAGCACTGGTCAGCAGGCTCCCTCTGGCCCCAAACCATCCTGGAGAAATCAGGCAGGCCCCCAAAGAAAATCAGACTGTGTGCGGCCGTGGAGTTGCTCGAAAGGCAACCAGCCCAGACTCAGAGCCAGAAGAGGGAGCAGCACCTACCAAGAGCCAGGCTCTAGGTTGGATGGCAAGGAGAGAAAGGGAAGCCTGACTCTCACTCCTGTCTAGGGAGAGAGGGACAGAAAAGAAGCCCCAGTGACTTGAGAGGAAAGAGGGCAGTAACCACAACCATTACTGGATTTGGGTCTTACATCTTAGCTTCAGCTTTAGTTTGTTTTAAAACCTCAGGGCTTATTAAAGGAAACGTTTAGGAGAATCTATTACAGCTATTATAACAGAGTAGTGTGAACCAGGGCAGGATCCTGGGGGTGCTTGCCAGAAACAAACATTCTCAAATGAATCCTGATCCCAGTGGGCTGCACTCTGCCAGTTCCCTCCAAGGATTTCTCATGCGCAATAAAGTCTGAACACCACAGAAACACATTTCCTGGCCACCAAGGAATGAGTACAAATGGCATGCGAGTCATTGTTAATCTTTAGTGTTCTTTCTTGGAAGGGGTGTTGGGGGGAGGTCTCCACCTCCTCCTCCTCCTCCTGGCTTGGCTGCACTCATCCTCCCAGGGCCAGTTCACATATCACTTACCCTAGAAAGCTTTTTCAGACCTCTGTGGCAGTCGGGACAGGCTGGGTTGTAATACAACAAGTGTCTCCAAAGGTCTCGGTAGTGGAGAGCAACACTCTTGGTCACAATACACAGATCCTTTGAGAAGCCACAGCACACATGGACTTTCTCCCCAGAAGCATGATCACTCTCAAAATTCTACAGGAAATTTGAGGGTGTCCTCATGGCTGACATACACCCACTGCCTTATGATTGCTACCTGACACATTCCCAGTGACAAGAAATCTGCTGACAGAAATAACTGCGGGTGTCTCCTGAGCCTTCTCAACCCAGACTAGAGCTAATCAGGAAAGAAAAATCAGACACAGGACCCCAGGGCACAGCGCACACACACACACACACACACACACACACACACACACACACACCCTGCACAAACACATGTGTGCCTTCTTATTGATGTGGCTGTCCTCTGAACCAGGGGCCTGAAAGCTAAAGCCACAGGGGGACTTGGGGGGAAGAAATAGGCAGACACACCTGAACCCAGGCAAGCTGGCTCTCTCCCTTCTCCCCCACCTTCTGGATGTCGAGATCTTTGGAGTTGGGCTGCTTGCTCCATCCCCTCTGACTTCAATAACCAATCTTATTTCTAGGAGGGGAACCAAGAACCTAAATGTATGGAGGAGGGATTTACTGACACGGATTTTGACTAGGAATGGACCTTAGGTTTCTAGAGAAGAGGGTCTTAGCAGGTGACTTCTCTGCCGTATGGGGTGGTTCTGAAACCTCCAGGGTGGTCTTTAAGAGTGTAGGGCACAGGTGAGGCTTTCCACTGAGGAAGGCTTCCTGGGAAAAGCTTGCTTAATGACCCTCACCCACAAAGTGGCAGGACAGAAGACAAGTCTGCTGCTCACACACTGACCAGTAAGGACCCAGGAAGGGACCTCCTGACACTAACCAGGAAGTGGGAATAGCTGAACACTAGCCTTCCACACGCACTCTTCATGAGGCACCCTTTGCAGGCCGTAGTAGCACATTACTGCAGATCTGCACCCAAAATTCAGAGGCACAGCTCTCAGTCCTTGGCATAGACAGAGATAGGCTAGGCTCAAGTCCCAGCTCTGCTTGCCAATGGCTTCACCTTGGGCAGTTGCCATCACCTGGGCAGGTTTCAGCTTCTTCTCTGGACATGGGAATAGGCTGTCTCCCTTCAGTGGCTGTCTAAGCACGAATGTATCTAACCCATAATCCTTATCACCATGTCAAGGATGGTGAAAACAAAGTGTAGGCAGGTTCAAGAACTTCCCCAAAGTCACAGCAAGCTCTAGACCCTGGGATTGGATCCAGGGTCCTGGCTGCAGGGCCTGCACTTTCAGCCTGAGCCATCATAGCCCCAGGTTTCCTCTGCAATCCTGAAATATCCATCTCTATTCTTTACAGATTAAGGCTCCAGTAAATGCATTGCCTCTCCCATATCTCATGTAGCACATAAAAAAGAGGTCATAGCACCTGCCACTGTGCATATACTAATTTACTCACATGAGACTTATTGAAGTGCCATCTGCAGGCTGAACACTCTGACAATCCTGGCCGTCCATAAATAGCTGGTGGCTGCCTGGGAGAGGTAGACAGGGTAGAGTGGAGAACAGAGGTGGGGAAGCCCAAGGCATAGCAAGAGGCCCTCCTGGGGCTGATTCAGATCAGAATGTGGGAGGTGGGGGTCCTGAAGGGAGGAGAGAAACAAGCAAAGAAAATGGGGCACATTTGGAGGAAACTCTCCCCAAGGCCTGAGGTGGGAAGCTGCAGTGTGATCACAGCAAGGTTGAGAAGAGATAGGCATGCATGACTGGTCAGTACAGCAGAGCTGGGGCGAGTAGGGCTGGCTGAAGGGCTGTGGTTGCATTGAGACTCCATCTGTGTCAGGAAACTATTAGACCAGAGCAGGAAGAATGGATGGTAAAAGAGAGGGAGGACAGGGTGCCTAGTGGGTACACAGAGTTTTGCTGACAATAAACAAGGGGCCTAGGTAGCGCAGTGGTAGTAGAGAGGGATACATTGATTTGAAGGCAGCAGAGAAGGAGTAGGGTAGAAGAGGAAGTGACAAATGGCCACACATTCATGCTTTAGGACAGGTGCAAGTAGTACAGTCAGGTACCCACAAAGCTTGAAAGCGAAGCAAAGAAGAGCTTCCCACCTGACCCCTTAATGCTGTTCTGGCAGTGGGGGAGAAGGGGAAGAAACAGGGCCTGCAGCACAGCCCTCAACACCCCAGTATGTCAGGGGCAGAGAAGAAGGGAGGGAAGAGCAGGGGAAACAGAGGCAGGGAGGACTGGGGGCCAGTACCCCAAAGGCAAAGTGAGAAGGAATCTGGGCTGGAGAGACAGGGGCACAGCAAGGCCAGCAGAGATGCTTAGTGTGTGGAGCCTGGGTGTGCAGCAGGCATGGGGGTCAATGGGAGGCAGCAGCTATAGGACATTCAGATCTGGTGTGTGGGAGGTAAGGCAGCTAAGAGGACCACAGGCACAAAGGCTGACCACCTCCTGTGCTTTCATAGGAAGGTGCCTAGATGCGGGGAGAAGTCCCAGATGGGCGAGGAGATGGGCGTGAGTGAGGAGGACAGGGGTGACAGCTCAAGGCACAGCAGGGCAAGAACCAAGGGGAAGCTCAGGGGAGGCATCCTTCTCATAGCACTGACAGGGATAAGGCTTGAAAAGCAAGAGATAAGTCTCAAATCCCCCTGTTTGCTTCTTTAATGAGTCAGGGGAGTTTGGTGGCAGGTGCTGGGAGAGACCTCATGTACTTCCCTTCAATCCACACTGAAAATGACTACTGTCTACAAATAGTTCAGTGTGTACCCCAGGGTATTCCTGGGGCACTGGCAGTGCTTATTTCCCATATAGCAAGGTACAGAGATGCACCCCCAACCTTGCCAGAGACTATATCATCTCCAGCTCAGCCGTGCTGCCCAAAATGATGCGCGCACTGTGCAAGTGTTTGCGGAGCTGTATCACTGGGAGGTATCAGGACAAGAAGGAAAAACAGTGTACATAGTTCAATGAGATGCAATCTTTTCCAAATATTTTCAATCCACATTGGTTGAATCCTAGAATTCTCAACCTGCGAAATCTGAACCTATGGACACAGAGGGACAATTGTTTAGTCACATCAGGTTAGGGGAAAAACAGAGGCTCAACAAACTGACATGGCTTGCCCATGATGGAATTTGGAACTGGGTGGTTCTGAGGCAGTCCTGGAACCCCAGGCGGGGAAGGTCTCCAGCCTCCTGTCTCTGCTGGTCTAAGGGAAGCAGCTTTCCATGTATCTCATGGGCCGAGGCACAAGCAAACAGAAAGCAGCAGAGGAGCAGTGCAGCTCTGGTCACCCCCACACAGAGGCTGGGAGAAGCCACATGGCACAGGCTCCCAGCAGGCAGCCCAGAGGCCTCATCTTTATGTCCTGCACGAAGCCGGTGAACAGATCACCTTTCTTCAACCTGCCATGGAGGACAGCGCTGCCAGGGACATGGAGACCGCCCTAAAAGCTGGCACAGAGGGACTAAGCTATAAATAGCCCTGCTTGGTCTCCCCAAGCAACCAACACACCAACACAAAAAGGCCCATCACCAAAACAAGTGTGCTTTCCCTGCCCATCCAGGGAGCCTACGCTGCCACTGGCCTCAGGGATTCTGCATGTGCTATTCTTGGGAGAAAATAGTGTGTCACTTAATTCTCTCTGAGTCCACAGCAGAGGCCTCTAAATGACTCTGGAGAAGGAAGACAAGGTGTCTCCTGAGCTAGAATTTGATATCTCTGCATCGCACATTCATCCCATGGACATTTACTGGGTGTCACCTCTCTACTGAGCACCCAAAGGAACACAAAACTGGCTGCCCTGCCCTCAGGGAGTTTCTGGTCTAGGGAAGTAAAGACAGCAAGGGCAAGAACAGTGCAGGTCTCCATCTGCCACAAAGGTTATGCCTGCCAAGGGAAGAATCTCTGTCACTTGCCCGGTAACTTCCAAGGAGTGGACAACTATGCCTCCTACTATACAGAAGGAGAGATGGGGACTCTGGGAACTGGCTTCCAGGAGACAGAAGTAGAAGTCCCAAGGGTTTGCCCTCAGAGTCATAGCACAGGACAATGGCATTTAGAGGAAGTTGGGCCAAAATCATTTCACTATAAGCAGTGCTAGGACCCCACTAAGAGCCAAAGAGCACAATCAGGGACCTAGGTGGGCCTGAGGGATCTAGAGTGACTTCTCCAATTTCTTCAGCCCCTGCAGATATCCTCCACTTCATCCTCATATGTCCCACAGTCAGTCCCCCACTTCTTCAGTTGCCACCATTTGCCCTGGCTTCCCTCAGAAGAAAGATTCTTCCCAGTCCTCCCTGGCCATTGATCTTCTCTATCCCTCAAGCACCAGATGGAACAACAGAAGCCTCACCCAGGCACTTGTCCTCTTTGTTCCTCACTCAAAGCTTCAGGGCCACCTGCATGTAAGGGGACAGCTCACTGTATCAGGCCCCCTGGCCCAGATCCACCTAAGGCTTTGCAAATTTGCAGTTTCCATCCCAAATGTATAGCTCTGCTCCCATACACTGATAGTGGCCACGGACAATTTGTAAATTAACAGGTGTGAGTTTTTGCAATGAAACTTTATTGAAAAGAGCAGGTCACAGGTGGCTACAGCAGGTCACTGCTGACTTCTAAGAACACTAATCCTTCCAGACACCCTGCATTTTCAGGCCTTCATCTGATGAAACACTGCACATCCAGCCTTAGTAGAGGATTCTCAGTATTTGTTCAAACACAAACAGCTCTCCAAGAAATTCAAAAATCGTATAGCTTTGTCTCTAAATTCCATTTTCTGAATCTGTATATAAATGTTCCTCACTGAAAACATTAAAACTATAAAACAATACTACTTCATACCCATGAGGATGGCTGCAATTCAAAAGGCAGACAGTAATGGTGCTGGTGAGGATGAGGAGAAACAGACCCACAAATACTGCTGGTAGAAACATAAAACAGTCCAGCCACCTTGGAAAAAACAATTTATTACTTTCGTTAAGAAGCTACACACAAAACCTTCAATTCTAATCCTAGGTACATATCCAAGAAAACAAAAAAGCATATTTTCAAACCAAACAATGTACATAAATGTAAGAGCATCATTCCTAGTAGTTCAAAGTGGAAGCCACTCCAATTCCCATCAACTGATGATAAATTGTGTGGTATGTCCACATAATAGGACTTTATTAAACCATAAAAAAGAATGAAATATAGATTGAGCATGACTAATCCAAAATCCCAAATGCTCCAAAATTTGAAGATTTTTGTATGCTCACATGACACCATTAGTAGAGAACCCCATAACTGACCTTACAAGACATGACAGGTCACAATAGGGACAATAGACATGCTGAGAATAATGTATAAAATATATTATATGTGCAAGGTGTATATAAAGCATCAATGAAAGTCATATTTAGGCTTGAGTCCTGTCCCTGAGATCATCCACTATGTAGGGCAAAGATTCTAAAACTCTAAATCCAGAACACTCTGGTCTCTAGCATCACAAACAAGGATTCCTCATCCTGGGTTGATTTGCTGCAGGTTTCATGGATGAACCTCCCTCAACAGTGTTAGAATACATGAAGAAGCCAATCCCCAAACACCACAAACTATAGGGTTCTACTCAGCGTCTAGGCTAGACAAATCAAAGACACAGGAAGTAGACAAATAGCTACTTGGAGGTGACAATGGATGAGAACTGTGATGGGCATGAGATGAGTGGCTACTTGGAGGTGACAACAGATGGGAACTCTGATGGGCATGAGGGAGCTTATTTGGGAGATGGAGATGTTCTAACCAGAATTGTGCTTGCATCACCATTGGTGAGTTTATATAAAATGACTGAACTGTACACCTAAAAGGGGTGCATGTTATGACATGTAAGTTACATCTCAAGAAACCTATTAAAAAGTTGTCAGGTCAAATTTGGTAGGGTGGCGAGATAGCTCAGTGAATTAAGAGGAATCAAATTTGGATTTCTCTGTAGCAGGATAAAGCCACCCCTGTCCTCCTGAGCCCAGGTATAGCAGCAGGGATCCAGTTCAATTTGTAGCCCAACACGCTGTGCTGGACCTGCCCCAGGCACACTGAGCCAGCCACCAAGTCCAGGCATGGTAGTACATGCCTGTAATCCCAGAAATGGGGAGGCTGAAAACAGGAGGATCAGTACGTGTCTGAGCTATGTGGTGAGGGCCTATACCAAATACATAATTAAAAAAAAAAAAATTTGGTAGTGCATGCCTGTAATCCCAGATTCTTTGGAGGCAGATTCACGAGGACCATGAACTCAAGACAAGGCTAGAGCCTTTCTCAAAATAAAAAATAAAACAGGCTTGTGATGAGCTCAGTATGAAGAACCAAGTTCAATCCATAGCGCCAGAAAACAAAATTTAAAGTTTGTTAAGAGGAAATTGTCCACACAGCACGTTTCTGCTTTTTGAATCAATACAGTAGTTCACTATCCAAGGTTTCAACCACCTATAGACAACCACAGTCTGAAAATATTAAATGGAAAATTCTAGAAATAGAGAAATTATAAATTTTAAGATATGTGCTGTTCTGAGTAGTGTGATGAAATCTCACATTTCCCCGTTCTGTCCTTCCTAAAACACAAATTATCCCTTCTTCCAATGTAACCACTGTGTATACACTGCTATGTGGTTGTCACCTACCTGTCACCTCAGATATCAAATCTGCTGGCCCAGTACCTCCAAGTTAGCACGCTAATAAAACTTAGTTTACTTAATAATGATCACAAAGCATAAGAGTAGCAGTGCTAGCAACGTTACTCCAGTACATTGTTACCACTGTTTTATCTTATAATTAGTTATTATTAATCTCTTACTGTAACTTATAAATTAGACTTTATCACAGGTATGTGCTAACAGGAAAAAACATGGTGTACATAAAGCTTGGTAATTGCAGGTATTCATGTGATGGGGTGTCTCAGAATGCATTCCCCAAGGACAAAGGAAAACTGCACTCCTTAAGGTTCTGCAGAACTCACACTTTGGGACAGAGCATTGGGCACTTTCATGTGTTACCTTCTTTCACAAACATTGTGCAAAGGAAATTCAAGCTCTGCATAGATAGTAACACTGCAATGGTCACAAAACCAGTGGGCTAGAGAGTTTGGCCTCTCCCCCCAAAAAACTTGTGCTTGCTTGAGAGCCGTGCATAGAGAAGGTCAGCAAGTCAGGGGCAGGTGCGCAGAGCACGTGGAGAAACTGAGGGCCACTGCAGCTCCTGAGACCCACAACAGGCTCACAATGCAATCCACTGTCACCCACAGAACATGGATGCCACACAGAAGAAAGGGCCTTATTGACCTTGGGCTGAGGTCCTGGGACTTTGGATTCCTCTGTAGCAGGACAAAGCAACCCCCATCCTCCTGTCCCCAGCTACAGCAGCTCTGTACCTGCCCCTCTGAGCTCTGTGCAGAGCTGGCTGGTCAGGACAAGCACAGGGGGTGGGACAGCCACCTCCACTGTGCCCTCTGAATGTCACCCCACCTATCGAGCTACAAACGAAAACAAGTGTGGAAGAGGTTCTGGGGATGGGGTGAGAAAGAGCTGGTGGTGGTCAGCAGTGTTGCTTTGTGAGCAGCTCATGTGCTCTGGTCTGCTTCTTGACAAGGGGTCACAACTGATTAATGCCCTATGAAAGCCCATGCTGAATACACCTCACCCAGCACCTTCCTGGCTCAGCACACTGGTCCCAGAGCCTACCTGGAGGGCATGTGGCACTGAGAAATGACCGGACCACATATCACCATAATATAATAAAAATACCAGGGCATGCATCTCAATACAAAAGTCCTGGGTTTAATTCTCTGTACTTAAAAAAAAAAAAAAAAACCACTCTCCCCGAGGCTGGTACCATAAACAATTAATTTTCTCTCATAAAACAGAATGCTCAGTAGTAGTAGATCATAGCTATCTTGTGCAGTACTTATTAAGCCCAGTCACTGCCACTGCTTGCTACAAGTACAATAGTGATTATTTCCACTTTATAAGTGACAAGGATATAAGTCTCAAGCCTAATGTTAACAAGAGGGAATTCTTGCCATCTGGCCCAAGTCCCTTGGTCCTCATACTATGCCATGTAATTTTAAGCTACAGTGTGGACATGAACAAGCAGAACCCAACCCTCAACTAGGGCCTGCAGTGGGGCGTTCGGGCTACAGCGCCCTCAGAAGCCTTAACTGGTCCTTCCTGAGGCAAGGACTCTGGGCTGGGGGAGACAGTTTCTTGTGAGGGCAACATTTTTACACCTGACCTTTCCCCCTCTAGTTTTAGCAGTCTCTTCCACATGAACATATTTTCTGCCTCATTCTTTAATGTCATCATTGCGTATTTCATGTATTGAGGAGCATGATCGTACTGAAGAATATTTCACATGTTTTTCCTGTCTCTATTATCATACATTGTGCTGCTTTGCACATGCTCAGGTTGCATGTTCTAGTGCAGTCCTGGACCAGGATAAACTTTCAGAAGTGGGATGCTAAGTATGAAACATATGTACAATCTACAAGCTGGGAGTTGTGGCTAAACTGGCCTCTGCTGCTCCACAGGCAAAGTGAAAACATGCCACCCACCCCTACTGAGGAAAAGCCCAGTGGCACACAGGTGTCATCTCAACACTCTGAGAGACTAAGGCATCACAAGTTCAAGCCCAGCCTTTGGAACTGAGTGACTAGTTAGTGCTTGTCTCACAATGAACAGTAAAAGGAAAAGAGCTAAGGATGTACTGAAGATTCAACCTCCAGCACTGCAAAATAAATCTTAAATAAAGAATACAGACTTCATACGGCAAGCAGTGGCTATCGAGGTGTTAACCAGCAGAGGGATCCCAGAGCTCAACCCAACAAAATGAACCATCCTTTCTCGTGTTCAGAAAAGATATCATGTCTGCATCTTGTACTCTGAACAACTACTATGAAAACAACAATAAGCAATGTATTAATTATTGTAACTGTCCAACTAACCTGTTTTGAAACTGTCTCCTTGTTATTTCTTTCTCATTAAAACAAAATTAAAAATAAAAAGGAGAGTAACAAGGGAAAAAAAAGATCTGAATGAGTTTGTCACAACACATGCATTAAAGAGAATTAGTGGTGAAAAAAAAATGAACCATCCGTCATCTGCCCAAGCTCCCATGGCCCTATCTTTCCCAGACACACGGAGCTCAGCTACTACCCAATCTCCTTTCCCAAGGCAAAGGCCCTTGCTCTCCACGCCTGGACCATAGCCCCAGGACCACCAGCAGCCCCTCATACCAGACCTTGCCATGACCCCACAACTCACCCTGTGCACCCCACAGAACCCCTGCATGCTCTGCCTCTGTGGCCAGCCTCCAAATTCAAAAATGTCCTCCCCTTACCTCCTGAGCTCACCACCTCAATGTCTACAGCTCCCTATCTCTCCTTCCTCTGGTTCCTTCTCCAAAGTTGCCACCTCAGAGAGCCCCATCCTCAGCCCCAGACACTGTCAATTCCCTGCCTTTGATTCCTTCAGATATGCTTTCTACTCCAAGGGATACTTTCTGCTTCCATGGGTTTGTATAACCTGACACACAAGGGCGAGCCTCTGTGCTGATCATGGTGCATTCCAGGACCCACATGGATACCTGGCCTGTGGTAGGCGGTCTTTGTGGATGTGGATGGAAGCTGCCCATCTTTGCCCATCATATGTTTTAAGTTCCCCACTGGAAGCCTGAGACTTGGATACACTGAGCCCTATGTACACTATGCTTTTCCCAAAAATTTTTAATTTAGGCACAGTAAAAGTCACAGTAAAAGCTTAACAGGCACAGTAATAGCTAACAATGACTTAGTGAGATGTTGGCAATGTGAGCTATGGTGATTTTTCTTAAAAAAGAATTTTGACTTTAAGACCTCATTGCTTCTCTTCGGTACTGTATATCTTAATTTCCTGCATTCTCATCCTGTACCTTGGGGTCATTATTAAATAAAATAAGTGTCATTTGACTATTAGCACTGTGATATTTTCATAGTTGATCTGAAAACCAGGAGAGCAACCAAGATATGTAATCCACAGTGGGTTACATAGACAGCACCAGTGCACTAGACAAGACACATTTCATATCCTGGTGAGATGCAGAAACAGGTTAACAGATATCATCTCATTACTCAGGATAGCATGCAACTTAAGACATATAAGCTTAGCCAGGTGTGGTGTCACGCATTTGTAATTCCAGCTGCTCCAGATGCTAAAGAAGGAGGCTTGTACATGCAAGGCCAGTGTGTGCAACTTAGATCTTATCTGTTTCAAAAATTTTTTAAAATCAAAAGGGCTAAGAATGTAGCTCAGTGGTAGCACACTAGTCTAGTATACATGAAGTCTTGGGTTTAATCACCAATAAGGCCAAAAAAAAAAAATCATATTATTTCCAGAACTTTCCAAGTAATATTCTCTACCACAGTTGACTGCAGATAGCTAAAACTGTGCTGCAATTCACACTGATATTCTGGTCATGTGCTCTGTGAATACGCTCTTGACAACCCAGGGAGGTAGGTCCCCTTACCACCCCATCTTGGGGGAGCACACACAGGCCCCAAGGGGCTGCCCCTGCCACCTGTGAGCATGCACTCAGCAGGGGAAAGGCCATAACCTCAACTGGGTTCTAGAGCCTGCACCCTCAAGTCCACACATCAATCCCATGCAGGGTGATAGGCTCTAGGGTAACCTAAACTAGCAGAGTAGATGGTGCCATGCAGGGTGCAACTTAGACCTAGGGCGAAGTCTGGAGGCACTTCAGATTCTGCAGTCAGAGGCACAAATCTTCTTGAGGTCAGCAGTCTGGCAACATACACCCTTGGCAGCTCAGGCCCTCCAAGAATGTGCACCCATAGATGGAGGGTGGGGAAGACAGGACACAGTTGCTCAAGTGACAGGCACTAACTTTCACACTCGGTGGGTGTAGCCCATCAAAGTGCTCAGAAGGTGTGCTCTGTAACCTCATGGAATACAGGAGGGGCTGGTGAGGTAGAAAACAGAGCTGCTTTATGGTAGGTGTTAGATCTGAAATGTCCACCAGAACCTCATGGACTAAAGGCTTGGTCCCCAGCCTATGATAGGGAGTGGTAGAACCTTTAAGACATAGACCCTGGTGAGAGGAAGTAAAAACATGGGGTGGGTGTGGCCTGGAGGATCTGGAGGACCACCCTGACAGCTCTCCTTGAAAAGTCCATTTGTCTCAATGTTGGCTAAACTTGGCCCTAATTCCACATATTGATAGGTACAGAGCTGGCTAGGATTTTACTCTTCAGGTACCTTTAAGCAATGCAAGATGGGTCTAGCCAAGGCACTGATGTGAAGCCTTTGAAGCAAAGTGACAGATCAATGAAGCCCTGCCTGTAGCTCTCAACTATTAAGCATGAGATAGGCTGAATGACACTGCTCTGTTGGCTGCGACTAAGGCTTGAGAAAGAGCCCCGGATATCTCCAGACATGAAAGACAGATATCAAAGCTGAGGCACCAACCAAAACCACAAGATACTTCCTCAAATTGCATTGTGGAGACTTAGAGGCTACCTGTAACCAGAACCCGGCACTGTTTCTGCATACTTCACCCACATATTGCAGACATGCTATTGCACCTCCTACCTAGCCTAGTTCACAGTACAAGCATATTTCCTATGATCCTCATGGTCACTCAGCCTGGAGCCATTCCCCTCTTCATGAATTAATAAAACCCAGGTTTGGCCCTGGGTGGTGGCCTTTGTCCTGTTTAGCCATTGTTCTAACTGAACTAGGACCCCCTTGGCTTCCCACAATTATGTATTTGTCTCTTTATTCTCACCATGGGCTGCTCTGGAAGTGGTGGATTAGAATTACTTATTGGAATTCCAATAACTTTTCCCTGAGATTACAAATGTGGATTACTCTGGACCACAATGAAGCCAAAGCAGGCTCTCTATAGAGAGAATTCTAGAACCTTATCCTCCTGTCTCTCTACTTCCTCCATTACATGATGTCCTGTGCTACCACAGGCCATGCCACCATGCACTGAAACGTCTGAAACTGTGAGCAATGTAAACCTTTTGTCCTTTAAGTTGTTTATCTCAGGTATTTTATCACAGTGATGGACAGCTGCCTGACCCAATCTCCATATTACAGATGGGAGAACTAATCAGAACCATTCTATTAAGGCTTTCAGACCTTTCCAAAGAACTGGGCTCAGAGGAGGGGTTAGAATCACCATTCCCCTCAGGAGAGTGTTACCTTGTTTGCAATTTAATGGAGAACACTGGGCTCTTGGGGGTTAGGAAACATCCATTTATTCACTCTTCCATGAATACATTTCGGCAAATATTCACTGGGCATCCACAAAGGGCCAACAAAACAATAGCAAGTAAAGCAGACACAATCAATGTCTATGTGGAGCTTAGGAACAGTGAGAATCAACAAGTCAAATAAGATACAAGGATTTGGGACAAGAATTATGCAGACATTGAAACAGAGTGATGGGTGGCATTTGACTGGGTGCTGATCCTGCCAGCCTGGCCAAAGAAGGATTCCCAAATGACAGGTGAACTAAGACTCAGTGATAATGAGGAGCCATACACACTAAGATCTGGTAAGGATTCTTCAAGAAATGGACCCTGGATCAAGCCCAGAGCATTCAAAGGTGAAAGAACTCAGCAAGAAGGAGTAATAGATAGTGAGGAAGACAAGTCTGAGACAGAGGCCCCACAGAAAGAGCCAGGTTCCACCCCAACAACTCTGATTTCCAGTTCTGTAGCCAAAGAAAATGAATCAAAAAGTCCATGTAACTAGAAAGAAAGAAAAAAAGGAAGGAAGGAAGGAAGGCAGGCAGGCAGGAAGGAAAGAAAAGAAAAAGAAAGAAAAGAAAAATTACTCTGATTAAGAAAGTCCTTACATTTCTGAACAAAAACAAAAGTGAATTTCCAGAAAGCTTAATTCAGGCCCAGCTCACAATATGGACTCAACACATGTTCCTTGAATTGACACTGAGCAAAAGTGATTTTGATTATATGCTTGGCGAGTGTACATTCTCTTACAAAATTCTGGATAATAGGAGATAGAGGCAGGCCTGGGAAGGGGACATGAAGGCAAATCAAGGTCCATCCACTGTCCTAACATTCATTACATACTTACTAGGGCTCAATCTCACCCAAGGTTGCAGGCTCAGGATCCAGAACTGTAGACATACTGTATTTAAATAAGTGCATAATGGGTTACTAAGGGAAACCAAGATGGCCTGATTTTGCCATCCTACATTAGGAAGACACGCTGCCCCTAGCTAGGTCTTTTGCCAGAATTAGAATTTAGCATGGATCCAGGGCCTAAGCTTTTTCTCATTAACCAGTAATCCTGAAAAGGAAAACAAAATTTTGAGATGAGAGGTGGTTTGCACAGGGGCCCATGGCAAAGTGAAGCCATGGTGAGCTGCAGGCAACAAAGAAATGCCTTGTGAGTGGTTTTATGGTACTAGATGGGCTTGTCTCCACCTCTGCTCCTAGAGACAAGAAGGTCATCTTCACCTCTGCCTCCCTGAGTATGCACTGTTTTTCTTATATGCACCAGGAGTACAGACATTTGTCAAATGAATGACCTAGCAGACAGCTAAGGCCTCTGCTCTAAGCAGTGAGAACTTGGAGTTGGGGAGCACTGTGAAGATAGCGTAATGAATATGTGAGTGGAAGTGGGGAACCACTATGCAAGGAAGTAGCAGAGATAACTTTCACCAACTGGGGAAGAAACATTTTTCAAGAAACTGATCCAATACTCCAAGAGCTGTCCCAGGAAAAAATAAATAGGTATGCTCTATGCAAAGCCCCAGAAGTCAACTGTCAGCTGAATTTAGAAAAGAACCTCTTCCTTCCCAGCCATGTATTCTCCAGGCTATGTGAGAGGAACACTTGTGGGCAATGGCTGAGGAGGGGGACAAATATTCTACTTTCCACTATAGAAAAATAAGTTCAGGAATAATAGAGATGCAATCTTCATAGAAAACCAGAGCCTTGGCTCATCCTCCCATGCACAATAATGTGGCATGACCAGGAAGCTGACACAGATCCCTACACTGTAGACAAGGTGTCCTTTCCTGGGGTCCAAATGAGTGGGTGATGTGGATATCACCAAGGGATCCCAGATATAATCAATACTGTCAAATGGGAACCTTCTCAACAGCATGAGTCTTGCTAGAACTCTGGTGACTGTTCTACAGTATTTTGCTACAATACATTATCTTCCTGCTTTCCTCTTACCCATTCATATATATCTTAGATCCATTCATCTTCTAAACATTCACTGAGGGCATTTCATAGCCCGAGGGCAGTCAGTACAACCAGGCTGATGCTGCTTCATGACTGCTCACTGAGGAGTACAATGAACAAGCACACAACACAAATAATGGTCAGAAGGGGTCCACGTATGTTATCCAGGGAACAAATGGTACAAGATGCCATGAGCTTACACGGAGAGCACGTCTAGTCTAGTGTCTCAGGACTGGCTCCTTAAGAAAAGCCCAGAAACCATGTTTTGCAGATCTTTAGATGTATAGGCTCCAAGCAAGTCTCCGTGACATCCCTACAGAAAACCATAGCCAGGGGAGTTGGGAAGAGCCACACAGGAGCCTCCTGCCTCACACACATATTACGGATTCTCAGACTGAGTCTGTGATTCACTAGGTCTAAGGTAGACAACTAACACTGAGTGATCCCAACACTGCTGTTCTGCAGACCACAGTAAAACAACTTATTTGCTTTACAAGTAATACCTTACTTTGTAAGGCATTTGAAAAGACCCAGTGTATAGGTTGATACGTTGCACCAATTTGAGAACCCAGAGGTTTAGAAGCCTCACCAAATGACTCAGCAGGGGGTCAGGATCCTCACTTTGTAAACATCCTGAGCTTGTGGAAGAAGTAGTCAGGGAGATGGTGTGGATGGACAGTGGGCATACAATATAAGGAAAAGAAAGAGGCTTGCTTCCCCCGCTTTTGCTCTTATTACTTTTGTTGTCTTTTGCCACTTTGAACTGCTGGCACTGTGCCACGCCACTAAGACACCCAAATAAACAGAAGGCCAGCTATACCATCTTCATGGACACAAAGGCACAACCATGATGCCACTTCTCTTCAAATTAGCCTAAAACTTCAGTAGCCTTCCAGTCAAAATCCTCAGAACTGGTTGACTCCTATGGTGGTGGTTGTTGTCTTCACTGTATAAACTACTAAGTTGCTTCTAAAATTATATGATAACACTAAGACAATTTCAGATAAAAGAGCAAAGGACGTGTCTTTCTAGCTTATGGATTACAATAAAACTATAGAAGTAATACAGACACAGAGGTAGACAGCAATGAAGCAGAGAGAATATAAAAAATAGACATGTGCTTCTAGAAAAAATGATATTCTATATAACATAACACTGCAAATCAATTTAGAAAGTATATACTGCCTGGGAAATTGGTTATTTAAATAAATGATACAATTAATTTTTTTTTAGTTTACTTTTTGAGACAGGGTCTCACAATATAGCTCAGACTGGCCTTGAACTCACTATGTTACCCGGGCTGATGTTAAGCTTGAAGTGATACTCCTGCCTCAGCCTCCTGAGTGCCGAGTTACAGTCATGTACCACCACACCTGGCAATAAAATTATTGGTATTATCTAAGGCACCCTATGTGATACAAAAAATTATAGAGAGACTATATTCTTAAATGTGAAAAAATAAAAATTTAAAACTCTTAGAAGAAACTATAAGGCTTTTTTTTTTTTATAACTGTGGAGTACAGAAATATATCTTAAATAAGACACCAACTGTACAAACCAAAGAGATTGACAAGTGTGACTTCAGTAAAATTACAAATTCTATACACCATAAATAAATAAGACAGAAATGCCACATGCGGGGGAAAGACATTTATAGCGCTGTCAATAATCTAGGATGTATCAAGAATTCCCATCTATAAAAGACAAGTGACCCAAACAGAGCAGGACATGAGCTTGAAGTTCACAGATGAGACTATCAAACAGCAGAACAACCATCCAAAAATGCTCAACCTCAAGTAACTAGAGAAACACAAATCTAAAATAGTGAAAATACCATCTCAGCCTCATTATGCCAGCAAAATAAAAACCAACCGGATCAAGTGCTAAATGGAATGTGGTGCAGTAGAAAATCTCATGCACTTACGTTCACTAATCTCTTTTTATTATCTGATAAAAGGTACAATGTGTGGACTGTGCGGCCCCACACTTGCACTCTTCAGTACTGCTATGATTTGAATGTGTCCTCTACAGTTCATGCAAAATTGAGCCCCTAACGGAAGTGTTGAAAGGTGGGACTGTTAAGAGGTAAACAATGCAACAGGGCTCCTTAATACGTAAGTGGATGGACATCATTGTCAGGGAAGTAGACTCATACTCAGAGGGAAAGTTTGACCTCTTACTCTTGAGTGTGTGTGTTTTCTCTTCTGCCTTCTTACGTGTGAGGACATCAACACCTGCCACACCCACCTTGGACTTGCCAAGCACTAGTACTACAATGAATGCATTTGCTCTTTATCAATTGCCCAGGGTCAAGCTTTCTGTTATAGCTGCATAAGTCACCCTACTATAGGAATAAAGCCTAGAAACCTTCACTCATGTACTCAAGCAAGCACAAGACATTCATTCAGTGTGCTTAATAATCAGCATGGCCAGCAAATAAAAGCTCATCAAAGGGAGGTGGATAAACACAGAGAAGATCATTTGTGCCTCACAATACCATGCACAAAGTGGGAGAATGAGAGAGCTGAAGCTATGTGTATCAACATATGTATGGTACATCTCGAAACCAATACTGAACAACGAAACAAAACTACTGTACACATGTAAGTATCGGGCATCATTAACATGAAATTTTAATACATATAATAATGCAAGTAATGGATACCATGAAATATAACTGAAAGATCTATATGCCCTGGTATTATCTAAGGTACACACATATAAGCAGAAGGATAAAGATGTACATATGAATGACAAATCTAAATTCTGCAATGTACAACTTGTACAACTCTGTGCAGCAGCCCTAACAGAGTCTCAATCGTATGGAACTCCGGTAAGACTGTGCCTATTTCTGAGAAAATTCCCACCCATGTAACTATTGTTTATAATTTCCGGGGCTTCTGACAGGTCCCCAACCAGGACCAGCAGCCCTGCACAGGCCCAACCCTCCAGTGTGGGTGCTTATAACCTTCTGAAGTACTGTATTCAGCCAATGCTGTGAGGCCAGTGTCTTCCTTAGGCACATCAGAATTTGATTTTTTGTGACCGC
Organism: Capromys pilorides; assembly: GCA_004027915.1. Classification (NCBI taxonomy): domain Eukaryota; kingdom Metazoa; phylum Chordata; class Mammalia; order Rodentia; family Capromyidae; genus Capromys; species Capromys pilorides. Next base: position 15,756 of record PVKN010001173.1, on the reverse strand, counting down.
CACTCATTAAAGTGCATCTACTTCTTTTCAGTTACTGGAAAGAGATAAGCTAGCCCCCTAGGAGACTTCCACCTTCCAGGTTGAATATATTCTTGACTTCACTTATTGCAAACATGCTACAACTTTTCTTCTGTTCTAAATGAATGTTTAAACTGTCTACCATTTGATCAAGCACTTCCTGCCCTAATACACAATGAAGCACACTAAGAGTATTTCTCTCAGCTGTTCCTCTGGGAAGCCCAGAAGACCTCCACTCAGCCTTCTAGGGCAGGGAGATGCCTAGAGAAGCCAGAAGTGTCTGGCTGCATGCAGGTCTGCTTTGTCCGGAGATGGGGCCAGGTCAGTAGGGCAGGACCAGCACGCAGCCCCCACAGCCCCAGGAGGCAAGGGCTCCTCCACTTACTCCCAAAACTCCATGACGGGAGAGGTGGCATTCTGCAAGGACACACGGCTGTAGTTGCTCACGTTCAGCTTCTGGAACTCCACACATTTCTCTACAGTGGAAACAAGAGAAGATATGCAAGACAATTAACCTTGAGGAGGGCTGACTCTGGGGAAACATTCAGAGCTGATGATGTAACAAGGCAGCTTTACCTGGACACTGAGCAAACAAAAGTTCAAAGGATGCACTGGTAAAATAAACAGTGACACTCAGGATGAACAGAATGGGAGGAGAGCTAGAAGGGGTAGGGACCCACGATCTATGATCTATCATACTCTTCTCCAGTCTTATCCATAAATCTTTTCTTTCTTCCGCTCTCTGCCCAAGTCTTTCCTGCCCAATGGTGCTGGCTGAACTAGAGGGACTAAAGGCATGAGTTAATTATAGTGCCACCAGGGCAGAAACACACCTGAAATTTTGCTTTTCCTAAAAGGGGGCTAATGCTGCAGTTGCTTTTAAAGATATGAAGACTGGTGAGACATCATGAACCTACATGCATAAGAAACCCTTGATTTCTTCATTGTTACCTCACTCAGTCCAATTAACCAGAATGGATTTACTGAACAACTTTCTCAGAAACATGTGATTGGCCAAGACAATCTCATGTGAAAATATCCTAGTGCTCATTCACCAAGGCCTTGAAAAAAACCATTTACCCCTCCTCCTTCTCCACAAAGCCCTCCCTGATCTCTATCCCCTGAATTCTAAGCAAGGCAGAGTTCAGAGGCCCCCTAAGAATCACCTTCTCTAATGCCTTTTTATTTTGAAAAGAAAGAATCCAAGGTTCAGAAATAGGAGAGCCACACACACACCTGTACCATCTCCTTTTCCCATAAAATGAGCAGTTAGCCAGTTCTGTTGAAGACAGAATTGAGCACAAACTCCTGCTGGCTCCATTTCCTTTGCTGTGTTTAGTGCCTGGTGATGTTGGCCCCTACAGGGCCTGTGCTCCCTACATACTTAGCTCCCTGGGGCTTCAAAGCTCCCACACCTGCACTTACAAGGGACCTGGGAGCCAGCAGTGGCCAGCGCAGAGCCAAGGCCCCGGCCCCACACTTCTTTCTTCTCAAGCACTTACACATGCACATATCCTTCAGGTTGCACCTGCCATGTCTAGAGACAGGAATCCACTCCTGCAGGTGATATTTCTCACACTGTAGGCATCCGAGTGTCTTTAAAGCAGTGATGCTGAGCCTTTTAGAGCTTTTAATGTTACAAACAGCCTGTTATGGCACATGTATCACAGGTTCAGCACCTCTGCTTTAGAGAAATGGCTACAAACAGTGGATGGAGGACACGTAGGCCAAGTTCTTGCAAATGCCAAGTTCTGAGAGGAGCTGGTCTCAGGGTCCACAGTTACATCTTAAAAGGAATCAAGAAAACTGACATTGTACACAAAAGGGCTGCTATGTTCTAGGCCTTTTTCTGGGTGAAAGGAGTCCTTAGTTTGTATCAGATTCTCTTACATGGTATCTTTTTTTTCCTCTAGTAAAAAAATTTCTCAGACACCCAATGTTGACTAGTTATTTTTATTAAAATTTTTAATCATGTACAAATATACAATGGGCTATGAAGTTTATGTGAGTATGTAATTCATACAACTGGAAAAGCAAAATTAAATTTACAAGTTAAATACCAATCACTAGCAGCTGACACAATTCAGAGAGATAACATGTCATGGATATGTAGGGTATTGCCACTTAGTGAAATCAAATTGCCTTCCTAGCAGATAAGTGGAGCTGACAGGTAAGAGATAGGTCTATCAGCCTTCAGTCTGATTCTTCTAGCAACCATTCCAGACTCGAATCTATGGACAGCTTCTGCTGACCTCACTGTGAGAAACTTGTACTCCTCACAGTTAATGGGTTCTCACCTGCACTTCTTTTAGTCTCAGCATAGCATTTTTTTTTCTTTTCTTTTCTTTTTTTTTTTTTTTTGTCTTTTTGTCTTTTTGAGACAGGATCTCACTATGCAGTTCAGGCTGGCCTTGAGCTCACTTTTGTAGCCCAGGCTGGTCTCAAACTCACAACTCCCAAGTGCTGGGATTACAGGCATGAGCCACCACGCCCAGCTTCTGCACAGTATTTCTTTTTTTTTCTTTCTTTATTTTTAAAAATTTAGTAACGTTTCTGCAGTGCTGGAGATGAAACCCAGTGCCCGACACATGCTAAGCAAGTGTGTCACCACTGAGATACAATCCCAGTCCCTTTAACACACCCTTTATGAATTAAATTTCTGTGCTTTCTTTCCCTCAACCATTGCTATTCTGTTGCCAAATTCATGTTGAACCAGAAACACAAACTGGAGAAACAGAGTCTCTAGACCATCCTCAGCTACAAAGAGGCTACGTCAAAGGTCGAGAATGTGTGCCTGTTTTTAGAGAACTCTCAAAAAGCACAACTGAATTAGCATAGACAACTTGCATACTTCCAAGAGCACAACCTTGAATCTTGGTTTGGTAGCACCTGTTTGAAGCCCCTTGCCAAAGGAAGCTTAAGAACCAGGGCTCTGGAGAAAGCAGGGCTACCATATAATGTGACTGAGAGGGAAGCAGGGCAAAGTCACATGGGCTAGAAGCCCAGTCACAGCACTGTCTAGGTCTGGTGCCTACTGTTCCTTTTGCTGTTGGCTAAGACCCTGCCACTTTTCCTGGATCACAGCCCTCGGGATGAGAGGCCACTTGCAGGCACAGTCTAACCTCACATCCTAAGATGAGTAGTTAGGAAGTTAAAGCATACAATCCAATTCTGGTCACATGTCAAAAGGGAGCAGATACCTGGAATATAACTACTGAGAAGCACTCGCAGACCTGAGGCATGCGGCAATCAATTAGTAATGTCTTCTGGGAACACACCCTTCTCAGAAATGGGCTGCACAGGTATTCTCCCTCCCCAGATTATAAAACTCAATCCCAAAAGGATGACAAATTGAGAAGCAAATAGTATATCTAGAAGGAAACAAAACCAACCTCAAAAATTATTGCACTCCGGGATCAGGCACATTGAATTCAATTATCTCACTGGATTTGAGGTAAGGCAAATGAAGACAACAATCTGGGTAAAGATAGTAACAACTCAAGGACAGATGTATCACCTAAAGGAACAGCTGCCTCTCAGCTGAAGCCATTGCTTCCAAGGAAGAATGTTTCCAGGTCTAACTTTTGAAGAGAAGCTATAAATCTATATTTTCACATATCTGGAATTTTTACATAAAGTGAAAATCAAGTGCATTTTTCAATTTGCTGTTCATCATTTAAAGATGGATCAGCCCAAAGGCCCTCAGTCTGCAGCCCTTAGTCTAGTCTAATCTTTTCTTTCACAAAGGAAACCTGCCACTTGAAGAGGCAGGGCTGGAACTGCAGCCCCCATCCTCTGAGTAGTCCCTCCACTGCCACTGCCCAGGTCCCAGAGGGCCCAGAACTTTCCTTACCATGCCAATCCCTGGGCCAATGCTTAGCTCCAGCTGTGACCCACAGAATAAATCCACTCTGGTTACACAACCAAGACCCCAGTTTTAGTGAGGCCACTTCCTGCAAACTAGACTCCTGACAAGGGCCTAGAGGCCAATGATGCACCACCAATTCCAGGTTCCCCAGCAGGACCAGTAGAGAGACCCTCCTTGGGGGCCATACCTGTGTTCCATTCATGCCCACAGGTGGCCCAGGGGAGCTCAGTGGTAAAGCAGTTGCTCAGGTAGAAGATGGCCCAAGCCAGGATGATGATATAGTACACATTCAGGTGGGCCTCAATCACCTGTGTAGCATAGCCAATGCCTAAAAGGACAAAGGAGAAGGAGAAATTTGAGTCTCTACCTTTGTAAAAATCTCAGCTCTTTGTAGCATCACTCTACAGCACAAAATTTTATTTTCTAATTAAAGAAATACTTACCTTCAAATAAAGGGCAGACTTTCCTCCAACATGTAATGCCACCTTCACTTGTGAACTGCCCCAAAGCTGTTTCCAGGAAAAAAACAGGAATTCCACAGCAAATAAAAAACACCACGTAGGGAATCAGGAATGCTCCTGGAAGCATGTAAAGGAATAAGATGAAACCAGCCATCAGCATTTCGTGTACAGCAGAAGGATCTTTACTATGCACCCTCCATAGGCAAGAATGTAATGCTCTCTAGGCTGGAGCTCAGGCTGCAGCTGGGAGGCCCAGAGTCAGCCCTGGGGTTGTGCTCTTTATCACCTTAAGTAGGTCTACCTCACATCTCTGAGCTTCAACTTTTTCACCTGTGAACTGGGGCTTTTAATCCTCAATATCTACACTGCTTTGTTCCTGAAACTGTAGCACAGCTAAGACAATAATGTCAAAGAAAGCATCTTATTGAAGCTCAGTTCTTTAATTTATCCTCCACCACAACCCAAATCATCTAAGCTCTGAATGTCACACCCTTCTTTATAATTCTTCTGTAATGTTAACAGGCCAGGGGAAAGGGACCCTTATTTTTTTTACTTTGACAGCAACCTGCAAAACACAAGCTTTTCTAATAAAGAAAAGCATTCTCTGGGTATCACACAAAGAGCACTGTCAGACTTCAAAGAGTTAATCTCTACTCCCCACACATACACAAGGCACAGGTGTGGCACTGAGATGGAAGACCCTGTCACCCTATCTCAAAAATCTAGCCAGCCAGGCTGGCTCAGGATCAGTTTGTGAAAAGACCACCTTAAGTTTTAGGGCTCCTAACTTGAAACACAATATCCATTGCCTAGGTTTTTCTGAAAAACAAATTAAATGACTAAGGTAAACATGAGCTATTGCAAGCAGAAGAGGATTTCCCCAAATCCCTATTTCTTTTCCTTGTCTAATAACAAAGCATGAAAACATACTGTTTCCCACCATCTGATCTCACAAATGAAGGTTTCAACCAAAATTGCTTTGTTTTGCTGAACAAAAACTCTTTAAACTGTGAAGATTAACAGCAACAATTTTGATCAATCCTGATACCAAGGCTCTATCTACAAGGTTTTTGAAAGGGTCTTAGATTTTTTTCTGGGGAAAAGAGTAATTTAATGTTTCACACAGGGAAGAAAGAGTACTTTAAACTACTGTTGGGCTCTATCAGTAGAGTCATGCAGATTTTAAAAGGGGGGACAATGAAAAAGAGAGCCCAATTATATTAGAAGGCAAAAAGTATGTGAAAGAGAATAATGTTATCTGCTTGCTAAATCTAATCTAATCAGTTAAAAAAGTTCAGCAGTTCTTCAGTACACTGGAATTTACCAGTAAACCTGTAACAGTTGTGTAAAACACACAGCACATGTAACTCAGTGGGCTGCTTGCTATCACTAGAAGCCCTAAGAGGTTCGCCATCACTGCCCTCATATCTAAGAGATGATAGTTGTAAGCCTCTGGTCCATGTTAACCATAAAACTAGACTTCGAATCATTAAGACACTCGCCAACCAGAATATGTAGGCACCACCTGAGACATTTGACAAATTAGAGAGGAATAAAAAGAAAAACCCAACAGTGACTCATTGTTTTTAAACTTTGTTCACTACAACCTTGTTTATAAATCCGTGGCAGAGTTTGTAATTAGCCCAATTTATGCTATTGTCTACTTTTAGGAATTCTTTTTGTTTTGGTATAACAATTCCCTGGATTAACAAAGATGTTAAGACAAGATTTGCCTCGGGAATACACTATAGGACTGCACAGATTCCCAAGAGCACATCACTAGTTGTAAAGGCTGTCTTTGAGAAAGCCAGGACTCCCAGCTAAGGACAGAGAGCACACTTGGAGTCTCTGTCCACTCTGTCCTTCCCCCCTGCTGCCCACCCACGTTGACCGCACTTTCCTGCCAGTGCAGAGCAGGCTCAAGTAGCCTGTACCTTCAGGATGAATGTCTCTGAGAAAGGGCCTGTCCTCTCTCCCCGTGTCAGGCCTGCCCAGGAAGTCCTGCACTGTCCCTGCTGGCCAACTTCTGAGCATTCTTCAGGGGCTGACCACCTGCTGGAAGAACAGGGGTACCCAAAAGAGATGATAATAAACAAGCTTCTCTTGGAGAAGCAGTGCCCCAGAAGAAGGTTGTGCCATCCTGCTCTGTGACTGAAGCCTGGAGCCCCTTATTTGAGCTGGGGCAGTTGGGAATTCACAACTGCATCTCCTGACAAACTGGGACGTTGGCACTAGAAAAGATCCTCAGTACCTTCCTTTCCCTTTTCCACAATCTCCAAGCGTTCCTTATAGTCGGAAAGTCTCGCTGCTACTTGTCCTGGGTGACTCTGAGATCAGTAAAGAAACTGCTTGCTGCCAATTCTTCTAGCACAGAGGCCCCAAAGTCCAGCCCTAGAAAAGGCCTCAGGAGCAGATTTAAAAGACAAGGCAGGAAAGCGAACAGTATGGCCTCACTTGACAGTTCCCGCACTTCTCAGCCCAAGCCTACACTAACACAAGGCCTTTGAGGGCAGCATTCTGCTTTCTCACGGGCTGTGGAAGGGGCTTCTCTGACACTCATCTGTGTGATGGGTCTGTGCTGCCTGCTACAGTGACTGTAGCGCGAAGTGCAACAACACAGGGAAAGCTTAGTGCACTGCCTGGCGCTTCAGCAAACGCTCCAAACCCAAGGCCACTCAGCAAAGCTGAGGCTCCCAGGGTGAAGCGTTTCCTCTCCAAGATACAGGCTGCTGTGACCTCCGCGTGCCTCCTGGCCGGATGTCCCCACTCTGGCAGGTGCCACACGCTCAGGTGTCATCAGGTGCGAAGCAGCGCTCAGGTGCTAAGCTGTGCTCAGGTGTGAAGCCGCGCGTGCGCGGAACAGTTGGCGGAGTGGCCCGCGGTGGGGGCGTCGCAGGTCCCTGGGGTCCCCGCCCCACCAGCCTGCAGCGCCCCATCCCCTCGCGCCTCACCTCCACCGTTCTTGTAGCACAGGTAGGGGAAGCGCCACACGTTGCCCAGCCCAATGATCTCGCCGGCCACGCTCAGCACGAACTCCACCTTGTTGTTCCAATGGCCGCGCTCGTGGACCGCCTTGTCGCGTTTGCGGTCTCGCGCGTCTCCGCCGCCGCCGCCGCCGCCGAGCGCCTGGGTCTCCCGCGCCTCCCCTGCCGCCTTCGCGTCGCCCAGGGGCAGCGCCTTCTCCGCTGTCATGGCCGCTGCTCCTCGCTGGCTCTGCACGCCGCCCGGCGGCCGGGCTTTTCAGGCGGCGCGGGCGGGGGTGGAGCCGGGGACCGGACGGCGCGGGGGCGCGGGGACGCGGTGGGGCGGGGGGGGGGCGGCGCGCTGCGGAAGCGAGCGGGTTGCACGGGCAGCTCGGACCTGGGCTGCGCACCTGGCACCTGGCGGCACGCATCTGCAGTCAGGACGCGAGGGCTCCTGGTCCTGTGCCCCTGCGGTGCGTCCCAACTTCTGGAGCCTGTTGAGGGGCCAGGAGCAGGGGTGGACTGAGGGTCTACGTTCCTGCCGCGCGCCTGGGACGCGGGCACCTGGCCAGGTCCTGCGCATCCTGGTGTAGCTGCTGGGAACAAAGGGGATAAGAACAGTGCGGCCTTGGAGCTAGTTGTCTGGATACAGGCCGGTTCCAGCCAAGTCTCTCGACCCACCTGTCTCAGCTCTGCGACTCTGGTCAATCAGATGAGCTCTTTGTGCCTCAGTTTCCTGATAGGTAGAAGGCACTGATCCCAACACTATCTTTCTCAGGGGTTTCTTGAGGCTTTCGTGTGTGTAAATGAAAGGTTAAAATAAAATGCTTGCAAAGTACTTAGTACACTGAAAGTGCCCAGTGAACATTGGCCATTATTGTTATTATAAAAGAATGATAATAGGGAACAGGGAGGCAAACTCTGGGGAGAAGGGAAGGGGATATGGGAATGGGGGAAATAAAAAGGATCAGGATGTGCTGTGTACAGGTACCAATATCCCACGATGGCTGTATTCATAATGTATTGCAAACACACATACATAAAGTATTTGGGAAAGGATATAAAGATAGATAGATAGATAGATAGATAGATAGATAGATAGATAGATAGATAGAATCCTGCTTTGTAGTCTATGCTAGCCTACTCACTATGTAGTCCAGGTTCAACCAGAATCTCTGAGAGCCTCTTGCCTCAGCCTCCTGAGTGCTGGGATTACAGGCACGCATCATTATGCCTGGCCTAAAAATATGATACAATGTGTACACATACGTTTGTGCTTCTTGCTTATATGTGTGTCCTCACTCAGTTGTAAGGATGACATACATGTCCGTGTGCATCACAACAGCCAGAGAAGCCCACATGAGGTAAGCACCTAGAGATGGAGGACTGGGGATTTCTCCGAGAAGTAGAGCATATGCCTAGCAGGCATGACGCCTTGCATTCCATCCCCACCACAGTCCCCCCTAAAAAAGTGGGTAGGAAGGGAAGGTGATATGACTTAGATAAGTGTCTTCAAAGACTCCTGAGTTACAAGCTCAGTCCCCAGGCAGCTCCTTTGCAGGACTCGGGTGTGAGGAAGTTATTGCCAAGGCCAAGGTGATAGATCCAAGCAGCCATGGACTGAAACCTGTACACTGAGTCAGAAGAGAGCTTTCTTCCACCTCAGCTGGTTCTCTCTGGTTTGGTCCAGTTATGGAAAGCTGACCCAGTCGGAGCATGAAGGAAGATGGAAAGGGAAGGGAGGAAGGGCTACAAGTGTCTTTCTGGGCTGGGGTGTCATACTAGGTGAGGCCCTAGGTCCATCCCAGCACTGGAAATGGTAACTATAATGAAGACAGGGTTGTTCAGGGCCATCAAGCCTGGGGGCTCATGGCTACTGGAATCCTCCTCCATTGCCCCCTCCCCAACTGTCAGTTCTTGGAAGAGGGAGTTTCAGTTGTCTCCCAGCTAAAATCTTCACCTCCCACTCAACTTACAGCCCACTGCAATCTGTCACCACCCCCATCACTTCTCCAGGAACACTGCCTGAGACATCCCTGAGACTTGCTTTGTCTTACAGGCCCCGTGGTTCCTTATCCCCTACCCTCTAGGCTACCTGACCTCTAAGCCCCTTTCTGCAGCCTTCTCTCCTGCCCTGAAAATTGCTATTTTGTGGTTATCTGGGAACTGCCTGCCCCCACTACTGTTTCTCTGGTTTTCCCTCCTCTCTCTCTGGCCTTCCCTACAGCTTAGGCTGATGGCTTCAAATTCTCATCTACCTGGGCTGCCCCAGGGAAAATACAAAAAAAAAAAAAAAAAAAAAAATTAAGCTGGCTGGTCAGTGTGGGATGTGGCTCCACAGTCAGCTCCATTTGCTATGAACTCTGGTACATCTTTGCCTCAGCCTCCTCATCCCCCAAAGTTCTCACAGGGTGGATCTGAGGATTTAAAGTTTCAGCAGGTGCTCTGTGAACACAGTAACTGCAATGTTGACTGCAGTAGTGATGACAGTGGTAAGGGGAGGAACAAGGTGATATTTATGTCATTCATTTGCAGAGAGCCTCCATCCTCTTCATTTCCTTTTCAGTAGTTCTCAGTGCTGCATACAGAGTGGACAATAAAGAAAGACTTCACTTCAATCTCAAAACTCCCTCACCCAGTAGGCTTATAGTACCTAGGAGTTAACCTGTTAAATAATAAACAGCTCCATCAAAAGTTAGAGACACACACATTTCTGAATCTTGCTATTACAATATTGGCTCACCAACCTAGAATCTGTGTGAACCTCCTTTGAAACCAATTGTATTTCTCTTGGTGCTGGTGCTCAGCACCATCAGCGCCAGGCACTGATCTCCCTCTGAGAGACTGATTCCATAAGACAGGCTTGGGATGACACATTGCACCAGAGTGAGGGGCCAGAGCTAGTGGTCATCTGATGTGGGACTCCAGCTTGGTTCTGCTGATGGGTGGTGCTATCACCTTAGATCCTCACCAATGTCCCTGAACTTCGGTGTCCTGGTTTTACTCAAACAAGCATGATTATCTTCCTGTCTCCAGGTGGCCTTCAGGAGAAATGAGACCACATACAGGGAAGGACATTGTGCAAATAATAAGGACTAATGCACACCCACTTCTCAAATTTTAATGTTTCCTTTATGAAAGTAGCCAGGTCAATTTCCTGCTAATTATGTATATATGCTGCCGAAAGGAGTACATCCACTAATTGTATGTAACAAAGAAATATTTATGGTCTATTTCCTTGGTTATTTCATGGCCCCTGAAATGCCTTAATGATTTTACATCATCTCTGTCTAGATGAGCTACAGCCCCTCTCTCCTTTCAGTGACTATCTCAGGAACTCCTCTCTGACATCGTATCTGCCCAGGTTTAGTAGCCTAGACAGCACAGCCCAGGATCTCTGGTGTGGAGGTACTAGGCCTGGAACACACGAGACGCATGGCTCACTTTTGGAGCTGACCCTAATACAGCACAGCCTGGTGGTGCATAAGCACATAGGTTCTGAAGTCACACTGCCGGGGTTCAAAGCTCAGCTCCTCTGTTTGACAAATGATTCCAGTATCTGAGCCTCTGTTTCTACTTCAATAGAATGGAGCTACTGTTCATATCCTTTTAATTATGGTGAGCACTAACTGGGTTTATATTTATAAAGCACTTGATATTGTGGCTGCTGGGAAAATATTTGTTAAATATATAAAGCTCAGTAAACAAAAATACTAAGGCTTCCATAGTCCTTTCTTGGGCAGGAATTCCAAGTCTTTCATCTTCTGGAAACAGCCATTACAGTCCTCATTTAAGCATCATTTAGAGCTCATTCAGATGTCAGTATTGCTCATCAAGCCATTCACCAAATACTTATGCTTCTTCTGTAACTTTCAAGATGTAGCATTGGTCCCTAGGCACAATACCACACACAGAGCCTGCCCTAGGGTTACATGGTACCAGCTCACCTTAATCTGAGAGACAATCATTACCTTGTCAGGGATTTGGGGGGTTGGTCTCTTAAAATTTGTTATTGTGCTTTATTTACCCCACTGTAATCTACAAAAATTTCAGAGCAACTCACCTGTATAGCGCAGCATGGGGCCACCATTCTGGGGTAGTGGAAGAGGCATGTAGTATTCCAGCAGTCTCAGGAATGAATGGAAAGTTAGAGATGTGAGGAGAGTCCACAAAGAGAGAGCTGTGCAGTCCTGGGAGCGTGAGTCACTGAGCAGCACGACCTTATCAAGGAGAGCAGAAAGGCTCTGAGCAAGGGCAGGTGAAGCCCAGCCTGAAGGAAGAGGCATGGTGAACTGGATGAGGAGGGGCTGGGGTCATGAAGACAATTGTCAGACCAAGGCTGGGATACACTGCAAGGAGCAAGATGTGCCCGAAGCTGAAGCATTTTTAGCTGGCTGGTCTGAGAGCCCACTGGTGTAGAAAGCTGCTGCAGCCACAGTGGGCAAAGGGCACTACAGGACAGGCTGGGCGCAACTGCAGGGGTCCAGGCAAGAGATGACTGCAGCTTGGACTTGGGGCAGCAGGAGATGAGGACACAGATCTTAGCCTAGGACTGGATGTGAGGGGAGAAAAGGAAGAATCCTAGCATGTCCACACCTTAGTAGAACTACAGCTTTCTTATGGGGGTGCCATGGTTCCATCCCACTTTCTGCCTATGAGCCTATAATTTCTTCACCTTGGAAATTATAAGGCAGAGGCACTGGGATATGGACTATCCTCAAATATGTGCACAGCTCCCAAACTAAAAACCTATGTGACGCAACTGGTATCAAAGAGAAATAAAAAGGGTTAGATACCAGTAATAACTTCCTACAAGTCATTTGGTGACAGAATAATCAGCTCCAGGGGCTCCAGCTGCCCGAGAGGTGGACAGGAGCTGGACTATAATAGTCGAGGAGACATCCCCTGAGGGGACTTTGTTCTGAGAGTCTGAGATAGAATTTCCCAGTGGCACCAGTCTGATACACAGTTTTCTGCAAAACCCTTGCCCATTAACATCACTATACTTCTTTAGTAGGTTTGCATTTGAAGTTCCTCTTTGTACCTTTTTCTGCATCTAACCAACAGCCCAGTAACTTTGCTGGAATTCATAATTTATCTGGCCACCAGGATGAGGCGAAGTGATAAGGTGCTAGTTTCTGACTGTGCTGCCTTCTTCCTCTGCCTTCACCATAAGTGTATCTTTTCCTGCATTTATTACCCTCACCATAAGAGCTGAGTTCCCAAGTCAATCAGATGGCCCAGGAAAAGGACCTGATACTCACTGAGCAGAACTGCCCATGTTCAGATGCTAATGGCAAACCCAAGCCAAAGCAAAAGCCACTAGACAAGACGTGCAAGGAAACCTAGGCCAGGTCAACCTTCAGCCTCCAAATAATTAGTCTCTGCTGTTCTGAATGACCAAGTACCAACCTTTACTCCTGCCCTCTTTTGCTCATCAGACACAATCATTCTTGTGGTCCCAGTTTCCTGCTCTTCTTTCATGTGAATTCTAAAATGATTCACCAACCTCAAAATTCTCCAGGCTGCTCGAGGGTGGTGCCACGCAGAATGTCGCAGCATTCTGCAACTTTCACACACATGGCTTCAGAACAACCCTGGCCAGGCACTATGGGAAAATTTCTTCCTTTTATGCCCTCAGTGTTGCTTTAGGACAAGATGTTTACTGCAGAACAGAGCCAGGATGAGGTTAACATAGCTGGGCGAATGAGCATAAGTAGCTGATAATTCTATTTGTGTGCTATAGTAGATTTAACTATCGGTCCTACCTATTCACACCCTCATAATTGTATTCTTCATCCTCACCATAAGAACTGAGTTTCTTGCTGTGGCCCCATTGTGGACAGGGTGCACTACTCTAGCTCTTGACTTTGGGCTTGACCACTTCAAAGCCTGAAACATGGTGCATAGCTGGGCATGTTCTCTTATCTGCCAACATTACTGTAAAAATAATGTGTAGCTGCTGCCCCTCACCCTGGGCCCCAACAGGAGATAATGGAGCAAAAAAGCCCTAACCAAACTTCTGACTCACAGCATGAAGTAGGGTTCCCCCAGCCAAACCAGTCATGGAAGCAAGAGATACATGTGACTTGTAATATGCACTGAGATTTTGAAGTTGTTACACAGCAACAGCTGACTGATACACTCACATGTGCTTGGGGCCTGCATACCCTGCCTCTATTATAATGAACCTCACAATGGGATCGATATGGAAAAGCTTTATTCCAGGGGTTCCCAGTCCCTGAGGCATAGACTGGTGCTGGTCTGTGGCCCCTTAGAAACTAGGCCACACAATAGAAGGAGCAGTAAGCAAGGGGGTGTAGCTTCCTCTGTATTCACAGCTCTCTCCATCACTGATGGAGCTCCATCTCCTGTCAGAGCAGCACCAGTGTTTGATTCTGCTAGGTGTGCAAACCATACTGTAAATTGCATGCACGGGGACTCTAGATTGCAAATCCTTAGGGAAGTTAATACTGAAGCCATCCCTCCATCCCACCCCATCAATGGGAAAAGTGTATTCTGAAAAACTGGTGCCAAAAAGTTGGGAACTCTATCTTTATTCCATAGATTTTAAAATGTCCTGAAACTCAGAGAGGTTGTGCAGTTGGTTAGAAATCCTACTATGAAGCCAGAATTTGACCCAATTCTCTGAATTTTACTTTATATCCTACTTCAGTCATGTAGCCAAAGGGCTTAGCCATATGAACATAGGTTTCTCAGTTAGATCAAGAAAAAGACAAAGGAAAAAGTTTACCTCCTCTCCCCCCTTTAAAGGGAACAAGTCTGAGAACATTAACTCAGAACTTAATCATTGTATCCCAGATGCCAACCTGGAAAAGGAAACCCCCACCTGGGTTCTGTTTTGTGGAAGAACATATTCCAAATTTTGAAACCCTGATTTTACCCTTGAACTCTGGAATTGGGTAGCATCTGTGAGGGTTCATGTTCTGCAGTTTCTTGTGTTTATACCTAATCTCCTCCGTAACCTAGTTCATGTGTCTACAGGCAGTGGCATACTGGGGCCATCTACACTTACTTGTAGGTAGGATTCCAAGACCACTGCACCAGGACCACTGTATCCCATGATCTGTGCATGGTCAGTTCCAGGCACTCCATTCCTGTTGCCACTCTGAAGTGCCCTCTGGAACTATGTGACAGGGTGAGTTTCTCTGACAGTTCAAAACTGACCCCAAGGTAAAGCTGGTACTGTGCTGTCCTCCCTTTTGTCAAATTAATAGTATTTTTAATGATCATATGGCCTGTTGGCCACAGATCAACAGCTTTTTAGTAGTACTCTTTCTTTATTCCATAAACTATCTTCCAAGATCTCCATGGTTGACTGAAATCATGGATGGTAGCAAATATGAAATTATTTTAAATTTATTTATCTTTTTTATTTTTCTTTATTTTTTGCAGGACTGGGGTTCGAACTCACAAACTTGCTCTTACCAGGCAGGTACTTGTGCCTTGAAGTTATCTCCCCAGCCCCTAAATTTATAAGTTATTTGATTCTGAAATTTTCTATAGAACAGAATTTTCCACTGATAATTTAATATTTTCAGACTATAAAATAAGTAACTAAAATCAAGGAAAGTAAAATTGTAGATAAGAGGAGACTGGTGTGTGTGTTAGGGAACCCACCTGGGTGACTCCCATTGAAAGAAGTGTGATTATCTCCATTTTGAGTAAAGCTGGCCCAATTTTCATGTGCTGATATGAACAGAGCTGGCCAGGATGTTTCCTTATCTCTCCAGTTGTCTTTAAGAAATGCAAATTGGTCTATCAAAGGTGCTGATGTGTAGTCTTTGGAGCAGAACAACAGGACAACGTTACCCTACTCCACAGCTCCCAGAAAGCATGTGTGAGTCGGGTGGGATGGAGTGCTACACTCCATGCTGTTAGCTGGGATTGAACCTCAAGATAATAAGCTACAACTTCCCAGGGCATAAAAATCACATCAGAGCTGAAGCACCAACTTCTAAACATTATGTACTACCTCAAGTTGTGTTATGCAAATGACTATTTCTGCATATTGCAGAGGTGATTTCAAACCACCTACCTAGCCCAACTCACAGCACTCGTGTACTTCCTATAGTTCTCACAGTCACTTATTCTTGAGCCAATCCCTTCTTCGTGAATTAATATAACACGGAGTCAGCCCTAGGTTGAAGTAATTGTTCTGGTTAACCATCACCCTAGCTGAATTTAGAACTGTACACCTATACCTTAATGTCTTTATTCTCACCAGGGGTTGCACCGGAAGTGGTAGATTAAAATTAACTCACTAGAATTCCAATAAATTTTCATGGGATTATGAATATAAACCTGCCAGACCATGACAAGGACAGGGAAGGGTTTTCTATAGATGTATGTCATTCTCTGTCTCTCTCTGTCTCTCTCTCTGTCTCTCTCTCTCTCTCTCTCTCTCTCTCTCTCTCTCTCTCTC
>PVKN010001172.1:41119-56078 GCA_004027915.1 Capromys pilorides | reverse complement strand
AAAAAAAAAAAAAAAAAAAAAAAGCAGAGCAGAGGGGAGAGACCTCTGAGAAGGGTGGCAACGGCGCTCTCGGGCACTTCCTGCCCACCTGCCGCCTCATTCCATTTTGCTTTGGTTTGTTTTTGCTTGAAACAGGGTCTTATCATGTAGTTCAGGCTGGCCTCAAACTCACAGCTCAGCCTCCAAAGTCCTGGGGTTTCAAGCATTTGCCACTACACCTGGCTTGTTGTATCTTTTAAAATCTACACCGCTTATCAGCTTATATTTAAAACCTATCTCAGCGGGGCATGGTGCATGCTTGTTATACCAGCACTTTAGGAGCCTGAGGTAGAAAAATGGCAAGTGTAAGCCCAGTGTGGTCGTCTTAGCAGTTTAGAGTGAACCTGT
Organism: Capromys pilorides; assembly: GCA_004027915.1. Classification (NCBI taxonomy): domain Eukaryota; kingdom Metazoa; phylum Chordata; class Mammalia; order Rodentia; family Capromyidae; genus Capromys; species Capromys pilorides. The sequence continues at coordinate 55,691 of PVKN010001172.1, read as the reverse complement.
CTGAAGTATTTTTTTAAATAGCTGGGAGTATAGCTCAGTGCAAAGGCCTTGAGTTCAACCCCCAGTACCCTAAAAATAGTCTAGTTCCTCCTTCTTGAAGCTAAGCTGCAGGGCAGAAAGTTTTAGTTTTAGTTTGTTCACTATTATATAGTCACTGCTAAAACAGAGCTGGAACTTTTTTTTGGGGGATCAAACTCAGGACCTTGCACTTGCCAGGCGGGCACTTGTGCCCCTGAGCTATGGCCCCTGGAACATATTTAGACCAATAATGGCTTGAATGAATGAGTGAATGTGTGAATGAATGGATGGGCAAATTAGTGAATGAATGAATGAATGAATGAATGAATGAATGAATGACAAATGGATGGGTGAATGAGTGAATGACGAATGGGTGAGTGAATGGATGAATGGGTGAGCGAATGGATGAATGGGTGAGCGAATGCCCTGCAGGCAAAGCACAGTATCTCATGCCCACCTCTCCTGACTGCTAACAGGCAGTGAGGCTGTAGCCGTTTCACCCTCCTCCCCCACCACATGGCGTCCTCTCTACCAACCGCTCCTGGATTGACCTTCCGGCCGCAAACCTTCATCAAGACTCAGAAGCATTCGGTGTCCTCCTGAACCAGCTCTCGCTTCCACAGCCACACGGCCCCACTGCTCCTGTCCCACACCAAGGGCTGTTCACGTTCCAGTCTCCAGCCACGTCTGCGTCCTGACCCCAGCTCCTCAGCTACCTGACCTCCTCCCTCCGCCAAGGTTTGGGAACACCTGGCTTTACCTTGGGCAAAGGCCTCCACCCTGAGCGTCCCCTGGCCACTGATCCCCTGTCACATCCTGCTACGGGTGACAGCAAGTAACTGGCCCTCCCTGGCTGTCCCTGTGTAGGAGCCTCAGAGGTGCCCATGCTGGCTCAGGGAGCATCAGGGTCACAGAATGAGTGGGTAAGCACAGAGGCTAATGACACGTGTGACAAGCAGCTGACTCGCAGCTGAAAAAGCTTACAAGAGAAGCGAGAGGGGAGCTCCAAGCCTTAGGGCAACAGCTGGATTTGGGGGGCTGGTTGCTGAGACAGAAAAAAAAAAAAAAACAAAAAAAAAACTGTATCTCTATTAAACATGTACAGATTTTTTTCTTGCCATATTCCCTAAGCAACACAGGGCAACTATTCACAGTGCTCATTTGGTTGTAGGTGTTCTAAGCCATCAAGAGAAACACATCTGTAATACCTGTGGGGTTTGTGATTTAGTGAGACCTTGCCTCAAAATTTATAATTGGAAAAAGGCCTGAGAGGGGATGGTCAGGCACGGTGGTACACACATACAATCCAAGCACTCTGGGAGGCTAGGCAGGAGCACGGCAAGTTCAAGCCCAACCTGGACAACTTAGTATGTTAACAAGACTCAACTTTAAAAAAAAAAAAAAAAAAAGAAAAGAAAGAACGTGCCGTTTACACGCAAAGATGCCATTTTAGGTTTCTGCAGAGGTCTTGAGCATTTGCAGGGGCCCAGGAAACACACACCAAGGGCAGGTGCTGCACAGCGTTTTCTCACGGCCGGAGCCCCCGTAGCCAGCCTTTCGCACTCCCTCTGCCCCTCCCACCCACCTGGCCGAGGTCCAGGATAAAGCAGTCCCCGGTGTTGAAGCTGTCCCAGCTCAGCGCCCTCTCGGTGGCCCGGATGTTCTTCTTCCCCTTCACTTGGTAGAGTTTTTTGATGGCGGCTGGGGCAGTCCCTGGCGAGGTCTTGTGGAATGCGGAATCCACACCACCTTCCTGCAGCCAAAAGGCAGCCTTAATGGGGCCGCACCCCTTCCAACTGGGGGGCTGCAGAAAGGGGCCCCAGCTGCAAGGGCATCCTGGACATCCCACTGCAGGACCCCAAGCAGGGGCCAGGGTGGGGGCTGGGGGCTCTCACCTGGTACTTGATGCCTCGTGGGAAGTAGCTCATGAAGAGGTCGGACTCGTTGCCCTGCACCTCGCGGTGCTGCACCGGCCGCTCCCCGAGCAGGGTGTTGAGGTGCACAGCCAGAACGGCGCAGGCCCCCTGCTCATCTCGGGAGGACTGCTGGCCTGTGACAGGAGGGAAGTTGCAGCTGAGACCCTTGAGACCCCCCGCACGCACTGCTCAGGACTGTGCCCACCCTTACCTATCCACAGGTGCAGGTGGGAGAGCTCCTCCGGGCCGTTGTGCAGCACCAGGTAGGAGTCCCCCGAGAAGAAGATGCCCTGGTTCTCGGGGGCCACGGGCACGGGCTTCAGCTTCTCCACGCGCCATATGTGCAGGCCAGGAGCCTGCACAGAGGCTGGGAATGGGGAGGCGCTGCGGGGAGAAGAGTGGAGGGCTGAGGCTCTGAGCCAGCCGGGGCAGCCGGGGCAGCCGGGGCAGGTGCGGGAGGGGCAGGCCCACTACCTACCTGTGCGGGATGGGTGTGTACATGCTGTATCCAGATCTGAAAGACAGAATCCACCATCACTCAAGTGTGTGACACGCGCCTCTCACATGGGCCTGCGGGTGGCCAGTGCCCTTCATACTCAGCAGCTATCGTCTGGCCAGGGACCAAGAAGAGAACACTCGTGGTTCCACTGCACAAAGACCACAAGGCTGAGATATCTAAGCCCCAGGTCCCACAGCTAGAGAGTGACTCAGGCAAACCAATCCCTGGCCCCTGAGCGTGACCTGTCACCCAGGTCTCCTGACCCTGGGTATTGCACAAGGCTGGGACACAGCTCTCTAAGTAATACACAGATGCTTGTACCAGAAAAGTCTGAAACCCATGAAAGAAAGAAATAAGGCTTATCCCAAGAATGCAAGGCTGGTTTAACATTTGAAACTCAACCCATGCAAACCATCCTATGATACAGAAAAACATTTAGTGAAAGTCTACATCCATTCCTGATTTTTAATCTTTACAAAACTAGGAATATAAGTGTTACGGTTTATGTCTAAACCCCCCCAAAGCCTCATGCAATCATGGGGCGGGGACTTCTAGAGTTTGAGACATGAGTCATGATCCACTAGGATTATGCGTTACAATTGGTTCCTCCCTGGAGCATGATCTGGGCCTGCCTAGGATATGATTGGCTCCTCCCTAGAGCAGGATCAGGGGCCCATCCTGGGGTATGATTGGTTTCACCCTAGGGCACAATGGGCCCACGTCAGAGTGACTGAACACAAAGAGACTTTTTAAAGAGCTGTTGCTCTCTGCTCCCCTGGTTGTTCTGCCGCCATGAACTGGATGCCCTCTGCCCTGCTCCACTCAGCCTTGGGCCAGCTGAATATGGACTGAAACCTCCAGCAACTGTGAGCTAAATAAACCTTTCCTTCCTTCATTCTGAGTGTCGGGTATTTGTCCCAGCAATGAGTAAAAGTAACTAAGACAATGAGGACGCGTCCTTAACCTAAGGAAGTCTTAAAGCCTTTGGCTAACATTAGACTTGACAGCTGCCCCAATCCTAAACTTGCCATGGGGAAATTCACCCATTTCCAGACATCAACCATCAGTACTGTGTGCAGCCCTCCTCAACACAGGTGAGGAAAGCTATTGCTATTTTTTAGGTCCATGGGGATGACATTTTTCAGACAACAGGTTTGGGGTGAGGGACAATGCTAAAGACAAGTGTCCGGGATTGCATTTTCATGTTCCCTCAAAGCCTCATGCACTCATAGGTGGGCTTTGGGGAGTGGCTGCATCGATCCCAGGTGTGTGGTAATAGATTAGCCACTGTTTAAGTGATGATTTACTGAGGGGAGCGCCACCCTGGGTGTGGGTGGCGCCAACCAACTGGCTTGCAGCCTGGATGGAATGAAAAGGGAAAGAAGGAAGGCTCTCTGCTGCCTGCCTGCCAGGCCATGGACTGTCGCTGCTCCTCTGCTGCGCCTTTCTCTCATGCCACCTTGCCTTGGGGCCAGCCAATTACAAAGAAGCCTCTGCAAACTGTGAGCCAAAATGAACCTTTCCCAGGCTGGGGAAATAGCTCAGTAGAATAAGCACTTGCCTAGCAAGTGCAAAGGTCCTGAGTTCAATCCCTGGTCCCACCAAAAAAACTTTAAAAATGAACTTTCCTCCTTGAATTTGTGCATGTCAGGTATTTTGTCCCACCAAGAAAGTAAGACAATATTTAAACAAACTTCTGACTGGGGAGTAAGCTCCGTGGCACAAGTGTCTGTGTGGCAAGTGCAAGGTTGTGAGTTCAAACCCCGGTCCCACAAAAAAATAAAAATAAAAACTTAAAAAGTCTGAAAATGCCCAGGTGCCAGAGGCTGAGACGGCATTGTAAGGGTGAAGCCAACTTGGGCTACATAGGAAACTGAGGCAGGATCTGCAAAAAGGCATCACCACAAGACTCTGGCAGGCTGGCGATGCTAGCAGGCGGAAGAGTGAACTTCAATGGGGTATTTCTCAGGCTCTTAGTTTTATTTTCTAAGTTTGTGCTCCCCTGAGGGTGGCTTTGAGAGCAGGCCGTGGTATGATCCAGAGCTACAAGTAAGAGAAAAAGAAACCGGAACACCAGAGTAGGTAACAGGGGAGGCAGCAGTGGCTAATGCAGGGCAGGGGAGCGCTAAGGCCGGCTTGGCATCGCACTTCCGGCCAGGGAGGCGGGAGCCAGCGCGTCCTGCCTCACAGGGTCTCATGCTGTGCCCACATCCAGCCTGTGCCTCAGGCCTGTGGTGAGGCAGCTGCTCTAACCCAAGCTGTGGGCACAACTCAGGGAGGAGGTGGAGCAGGAAACGGCCAGCTTTACTCATTGTCCTTCTGTTACTGAAATGAGAACTCTTAACTCAAGCCAGACTCGAGGCTCTAACGCCTCTCCCAGAAGCGCTGCAGGCTGAACGCGAGGGGTCCTTGGCTGCCTATTACCATCCCTCAGGACCGTATGAAATGTACAAGGTCAGCGGGTAGGGTGCACACGCCTGCAATCCCCAGCACTGGGGACACTGACCAGGAAGATCACTGCAGATTCTAGGCCAGCCTGGGCTACCTGTTCAGTCCAAGGGCCAGACTGAACTACACAGCAGACCTCTCCCCAGCAAAAAATCCTGTTAGGTCTGATTGATTGATTGATTGATTGATCAGGGTCTGACTGACCAGATTCTGGTCTGTTTAAACAGAACCTTCCTTCCACCTCATTTCCTTCCTCCACCCTTACCCTGCTTCTTGGCTATAAATTCTGGCCAGCCCAAACCAGCGCTGGAGCTGGGGTCAATCTCTTGTTGTTGCTGTGGTCCTTGTACTTATGGTGATGGTCCTAATAAAGTTCTCATTACTGCTGTAACAAGTTTTTCTTTACAGTGTCCATACCCCAGGCCTGGGGTTCTGATTCCAAGTCAGAAACGAGGCTGAGCTCCCAGATATTTTGTTTTGTTTCTGAAACAAGAGTCTCATTATGTAGTTCCGCCTGGCCTCAAACTTACTATGCAGCCCAGGCTGGCCCCGAGTTTGCAATAATCTTCCTGCCTCAGCCTCTGGAGCCCTGGGATCACAGGCCTGTGCCACCACAACCGGCTCATCCGTGTTATGAATGTTTAAGTGCAGGTGGGCTCCGTCCAGCAGAGTCCCGCACTTGGTATGCTGGAATCAGGGACTTTTTAAATTCCCGAAGTCCAGGCCCCACGCTGTGCAGGCTAAACGCAGACCTCAGGGTGGAGCCCCACCTGGTGTTTGAGAACTACCAGGTCAGGCGGAGACCCCTACACCTAGACCTCTGTTCCCAGCTCTCTGTAGAGGGTCCCTTTGGCTGACCCGGTGCTCTTTTCCCCTCCACATTCTCAGGGCGGCCTCCAGCCTCAGGGTCATCAGTTGCCACTCCTGCAGGCCCTGGGCAAGCCCAGTGGTACCAGGAATGGTCCAGAACCCCAACCTCTCACCACAGCAAAGGCACCTGGTCCCTTTGCGCATTTCTCAGGCCTGCGGCAGTCTGGTCACTCTGTCTCATCCGTGCTGGGGGACTCAGCCTTGGGCAGGCTGTTGTGGGGGCGGCGCAGGAATGAGGAAAAACACCCCGCGACGCATGCTAAAGAGGCGCAGGGAAGTGGGGAGCCGTCCCTCCACGAAGCCATAAACCTCCCCGAGGCAGGGAGTCTCGGCCTCTGAGGTCAGCGCTAGGAGGCGGCCCAGTGCCTACCTAGTTCCACCCCACAGCGCCCGGCACCCAGCGGATCTCTTTCCACTCTCCCCTCGTCTTTGCTTCGGAGGACGGGAACTCTGCTTTCACCAGGCCACTTGACCTGGACCCCCGTGTGGGGGCTGAACCTAGGACCCCGCACTGCACGCACTGGACCGGTTCCTTCTCGAGGGCGGGCCGCTGCATCCCCGCCTGTCCATCTTTATCTTCTCACTGATGCCAGAGACTTGGCTTTCGCCTACTCTGCCACAGTGCGCAGTCAGACGCGCCCGCTGGGCCTCTGCCGCAGGCGGTGGGGCTCAGCAGGCTGCTGAGGGCGGGGGCGGCTGGCTGCGCACCTGGTGACTTAGCTACCGGGTGCAGGTACGGGTTCTGGCATGCACACCTTTAAGGTGTGACTGACGGTGACCCAGCCCTGCCAGTCCCAGGAGAGTCTCCGCCCTCCTGTGGATCCCCAATAGACAGGTCCCCTCACTTGCCTTGGCGGGAAAAGAAGCAGCACCCACCCTTCTAAGGAGGAGGAAGGCGCGGGCGTCCGCAGAAACCTCAGCGGCTCCCCCAGCCAGGGACACTGCTGGGGACTGCAGGACCTGCACCGCTCCCCCCGTGGGCAGCCCCTCAGCGGGGCCTGAGAAGGCGGTCCCAGCTTGTAAGTTCAGCGGGGCTGAGCGCAGCCCTGGCCCAGCAGCGTGGTGCCCCAGCTCCGCAACCCCGCACCCGCACCCGCACCCGCATCCGGAAGGCGGAGGAGGGGACGAACGCTGTGTGTCCGAAGCCAGCCTGGACTACACGGAGACACTGTCTCAGAAAGTAAAAACGCACGTGGCTGGGCCCCTCTTGCCCCCTCACCCCACCAGCCCCGTTATCCAGCTCCCCACAGGCACCCCCAGTGTAGCCAGAGTTCACCTCCAGGCGGCTTCAGGCCACAGTGGACCCCAAGCCTGGGGTCCCCCTCCGAGCTCGCACACCCCGCGGGACCCACCCAGTCCTGGCTGCGTCCCCTCACCACCCGAGGGGGCCCGCCGGCCCCCGCCTCCCCTCGGCGCACCTCTGCCTCCGCTCGCTCTCTTCTCAGGCTCTTCCACCAGGCTGCCCCACCCGCTCCCTACTTCCTCATCCCTCGGCCCAACCCGGCTGCCCCACCCGCGGGAGGGCGAGGCGGCGCTGGTGCTCGAGGCCTCCACCGAGCCTGGGCACGGAGCCCCGTCCGCGAATGCTTCCCGCCTAACTTGTCCCGACGCCCGGGAAGCCACAGGTCCCAGCCTGGTTTCAGCGGCCTCAGAAGAGACCGGCGCTGGGGCGCATCTCCGAGTTCCCCACTCACCAGCCCTGAAGACGGCTCGCAGCCCAGCCCGCCAGCGGCGCCGTCAAGCGCCTCTCCTGGGTGGGGTCAGCTCCCAGCCACACCTCCTCCCCAAACTAGCGCGGCCCCCAAGAAGGATCCTCCTCCACCCACCTCCTGTTCAGAGCCAGGTATGTACCACGCCCTTCCTCCCAGCTTCGTCCAGCAACTCCGGAGACTTTCGAGGAGAATCAATCACATAGAGCTAGGCTAGTGGTGCAAGCCTGTAATTCCAGAACTCTGGAGGCTGAGGCAGGAGGATCCTTGCAAGTGAGACCAGCCTGGGCAACAAAAATCAGCTCAAGGCCAGCCTGAGCTACATAGCGAGACCCTTGTCTCAAGATGATGAAAAAGAAGAAAAGAAAATGCTACAGCTGGGCTAAGGAGATAGCTCAGAGGCACAAGTGCCTGCCTGGCAAGTGCAAGGTCCTGAATTTGATCCCCGGTAGGGGGCTGGGGGGAAATATATGTACTTTAAGTATGTAGTATATACAATATGTTGTATTGTTCCAGAAAGCTGTTTAAAAAAAAAATTAGTAGAAATCTGAAAGAAGCTGGGATGTAGCTCAGTGCTCCATGGGTTCAACTTCCAATATCGAAAATAAACAAGATGGCTCAGTGGCTTAAGCACTTTCCTTGCAAGTGCAAGGTCTTGAATTTGATCCAGAGAGAGAGAGAGAGAGAGAGAGAGAGAGAGAGAGAGAGAGAGAGAGAGAAAGGCCAGGCATGGTGGCTCACACCTGTAATCCCAGCACTTGGGAGGCTGAGGCAGGAAGATCAATGTGAGTTTGAGACCAACCTGGGCTACAAAAGTGAGCTCAAGGCCAGCCTGAACTGCATAGCAAGACCCTGTCTCAAAAAGACCAAAAAAAGGAAAAAAAGAAAGAAAGAGGGGCCAGGGATATAGCTCAGGGGCACAAGCGCCTGCCTGGCAAGCGGAAGGTCCTGAGTTCAATCCTCCCGTTCTGCAAAAAAAAAAAAAAAAGAAACAAACATAATAATAGATATCCCCCACACTGCCCATTCTGAGGGTGTGGCAGAGGTCAGGATGTTCTCTACAGTCTTCTGCAGGCCCCAAACTACTCAAAGGCCACCCAGAGTTCTGCTGCTCATTCACTAGATTGCTGCCGTCTCAGTCCGGGCCCTGGGAACTCTAGGGGACAGGAATGAACTGACTCGGGTAGGACCCAGGACATCTGTCCCCTTACGCCTAGTCATAGGGCTGGACAGGACTTGCTGGCCCTGCAGAGGACAATGGAGGCCCCAACAGTAAATGTGACTGCCCAGGATCACACAGGGACCCAGAACCCGGGCAAGGGAGGCTTCTATTTCCTCAGGGACCCTCAAGGAAGGACAAGCAGGGTCCAGGCTCCAGAGGCAGTGCACGACTTTCTGCCCACGACCCTGGCAGGTTAGTGCTGGCAAAGCACTCAGCAGCAGCTGCTTTACTTGGGTGTGGTGGCACATGCCCAGAATCCCAGCACTCGGGAAGGAGGCTGAAGCAGGAAGGTTGCCACAAGCTCAAAGCCATTCTGGGCTGCACAGAGAATCGAAGGCCTGTCTGAACTACTGATACCAGCTTTTTTGGTTTTGGTACCACGTATTGTACTTGCCAGGCATGCGCTTATGCCGCCTGGCTATCTCCCGGACCCATCAGGCTGACCTACACAGTGAGGCCCAGTCTGAAAAAAGTTCTTAGTATTCAGGGTCTAGGCCCCCAGCCAGGGACAGTGATGGGTGTGGCAGAGCAAAATCTGAACAGCTCTCCTGGTTAGTCATCCTGCAGCCCAAGCCGAGCTATCTGCATGCAGCTCAGTCTCACGCAACTGGGGGGCGGGGGGGGGGGGCAGATGTTCTCACTGGATCCCAATCGCGCCATGTGCTGCAGCATGATCACAACAGGATGGAAAGTTACTCATTCTCCCCATGAACGGGACAGCTGACGTCCACACAGCCAGCTGACAGCCTTAAAGCCACTAGAACCACAGGCCACGCAGGAACCACATAGGGAAGTGGGGAGTGGTACAGTTTGGCTACTCACTAGCCAGCTGCCCTTCCACAGGCCAAGGGTTCAGCCCTCAACCTTCGGACGCCTCCTTTTGTGTAGTCTATAGAATGGGCATACAGAAAAATGTGACCATTACTTGAGATCTGAGCAGTAGCCAGCAAACCACAGCTGCTTAGTAAATGGGACCTGCCGTCTCTTCCCTTTGATAGGCCAGGCCTCCCAGCAACAGGGCAGCTGTGCCCCGCCCCCAGCTCCAGGGTTACCCCAGAGGCAGAGAAGTTAAACCTCGGGTTCCCCTCCCCCAGTCCTAGCCGGTTCCTCCACTGTGTCAGCCGGGCAGAACGTGGGCAGCACCCACACCCCCAGGGAACAGGATGAATGGAACCCCTGTTTTAGGGCTCAGGCTCTTCCCTGCGCGGGTGGGGTTTGCCGAGATGGCAAAACCGAGGAGTAGGTCCTGCGAACTCGGCGCGGATGCCGGGAATTAATCCGGGAACAGACCCCCCAGAACTCACTTTCTAGGAGATAAAATCTTTCTCCTCTTTCGGGCTCCCCCGCCCACAACTGAGTTCTGTCCAAGTGGAGCAAAAGGAACATTTGGGTCCCGCGGTGTGGGTGGAGCTGGGGGGGGGGGGCGTCCCGACCTCCTAGACCCCCGGCCTCGAGGGGTCGCTGCGCCCCGTCCCAAAGGACATGCACTACCTTCCTGAGGGCGCCGAGTCCAGGAGAGGCCCCCGTACTGGCCGCCTGGCCCGGCCCTGCACCTATCTGGGTATGAGAGACCATCTCGGCAAACCCCACCCGCGCAGGGAAGAGCCTGAGCCCTAAAACAGGGGTTCCATTCATCCTGTTCCCTGGCCATAGGTGGCTCTCATAGAATAAACTGCGGAATTGCGTCTACTTCCCGCTCAAACGCCAGGTCCTGAGCCTCGATCGTGCTGCCCCACGCCGCGGTTCCTTGAGTGCCTGGTATGTGCTTAGTGCTTTAAATGTGATCTTCATGCCTGTAGTTCCAGCACTTGGGAGGCTGAGGCAGGAGGATCAGTGCAAGTTCAAGACCAGCCTGGGCTACAAAAAGAGAGCTCAAGGCCAGCCTATACTGCATGATGAGCGAGACTTTGTCTCAAAAAGACAAAAATAAATAAATAAATAAATAAATAAATAAACAAACAAACAAAAAATGTAATCTTCGGTTTTTCTGATTCTTGCTTAATACAAAGAGGAATTTGGCAGGGCGTGGTGGCACACACTTGTAATCCCAGCACTTGGGGAGACTGAGGCAAGGGCATCTCTCAGAGTTTGAGGCCAGCCTGAACAACATAGTGAGATCCTGCTTTAAGGAGGGAGGATTCGATCTCCGGTTCTACAAAAAAAAAAAAAAAAAAAAGTGAGGAATTCCCGGAAGGTTTATTCTTCTCTTCATCCAAAAGAAACCAGGGCAGCAGCTATCCTGCACCAGGAGGCGGAGTTTTCGGGAAATGTGTCAAATGGTTCACACTTCCTCCTGGTTGGCAAAGCCTGCAGCCAACCCCTTTCTAGAGGTCAACGGAGAAGGCCAGCATCAGGCCAGGGCCTCCTCACGCTGTGATAAGAGGCCTTTCTCATCTCTTGCGAAGCAGCTTTCTTGTTTGCTTTTGAGACAGGCTTTCACTGTGCAGGTCAAGCCCGCCTTGAACCCCCTGTGTGGCTCAGGCTAACATCGAGCTCCCAATGTTCCTCTTGCCTTAGCTTCATGAGCTTTTGAAAAATAGCTTGGGAGGGCTGGGGAGATAGTTCCGTGGCACAAGTGCCTGCCTGGCAAGTGCAAGGTCGTGAGTTCAAGCCCCAGTCCCACAAAAAAAAAAGAAAAAAAAAACCAGCTTGGGGCCAGCGAGATGGCTCAGCCGTCTAAAGTGCCTGCTTAGGCAACCGCAGGGACCACGGTTAGATCCCCTGCACCACATGCTGCACCAGCCCCACCCCCAGGGCAGGCTGAGTCAGCCATAACATAAATAAATAAAGTTTATAAAGAATCACAGGTGTGCATCTCCACTCTTTAAAAAACAAAAGACAGCTTGGCAAAGCCCAGCAGCACGAGTCTCTCTGAAGCAGCAGAGGCTTTGAAACAACACAAAGCCTGTCTCTCCCCATGCTCACCGCTGCCGCCCCCCCACAAGTCCAGCTCAGAGCCCTCTACTCACCCCACAGGCTCAACCTGAAGGTCCCTTCTCCCACCCCCAGGGACCTGGACCTCCAGGTCTACAGCACCAGCCACAGCCTGTGAGCAAATTTGGGGTTTCCACGGAAGACCCGTTGGCCCTCGACTCACTTCAGGCCCCTGGGTTGGCCAGGGCTCTGCTAGACACCGTCTTCCAGAGACCACACATTCTTCACATTTTTCAGGCTACATTCACTTGAAGTGAACAACTCATATGTGTACAGCTTGGGGGTTCTCACGGCTGCAACACCCGAGTTCCGCGCATCCCCACCAAGGCATGGAACACCTGCCGCCACCCTGGATGCTCCTGCTGAGGTCTGCCATGTCACATGTGTCCCCCACCCCCACCACAGTCAGTACCTCGCTGAGTCCTCCCTGTAACCCAGCACGCCGCATAGCACCGACAGATAACAACACCCACAGCTCTTCTTGGCTGCAGTAACAGAACCCCAGAGCTTCTTGGCTGGGGGATGGGAGGCTTAGTGAGGTGCCCATGGTTCTGAAGAAAAATGAAGGCTCAGGCTTTCAAGCATGGTACTAATACCATTGTGAGCTCTTATCCATAAGCTTCTGTTCTTGGGATGAACACCAGGCTGAAGGGAAGCATGGAGAGAACTTTCCACACTAATTTCAGGGTATGGATATTTTTGTTGTTGTTTTGTCTTTTTTGAGACAGGGTCTCGCTATGCACTTCAGGCTGGCCTTGAGCTCACTTTGGTAGCCCCAGCTGATCTTGAAATCGCACTGATCCTCCTGCCTCAGCCTCCCAAGTGTACCACCATGCCTGGCCAGGGTATAGATCTTGAAGATTTTTTTTTTTTTTTTGTACTGGGAATCGAATTCAGGACTTGTACTTGCCAGATAGGAATTTGTGCTTCTGAGCTGTATCCCCAGCCAGGTGTGGCAGCTTGGACTGTGCAGTTGCCAGGGGTGGCCATCTCTGTGGCTGGGGACCCTGGCCCAGCGCTGAGGACGTCCCAGAATAGCACAACCATCTCCCTAGCTGTTGTTTCTAACCCTTACACTTCACCTACAAGTGAATTTTTCTAAGTTATCTTATACACCCTTAAGAATGGCCAGGGGTCAAGATGGCATATTTTCTGAATAACCTAAGATTCAGAGAGTTTCGTTTATTTTCTTTCTTTCTCCTTTCTTTCTTAGAATCAAATTCATAACCTTGTATTTTCCAGGCAGGAGCTATGCCACTGAGCTATATCTTTGACCTTTTTTACTTCTGTTTCTTTCTTTCTTTTTTTTTTTTTTTTTTTTTTTTTTTTTTTTTTTTTTTTTTTTTTTTTTTTTTTTTTTTTTTTTTGTGGTACCAGGGATTGAACTCAGGACCCTGAACTTGCCAGGCCAGCACTTATTCCACTGAGCTATCTCCCTGGCCCTCTGACCTTTTTTCTTCCACCTTAAAATTCAATGTTTATTACAAAGGTCAGGCCTAGGGAGATAATTCAATGGAATAAGTGCTTGCCTGGCAAGTGCAAGGTCCTGAGTTTGATCCCTGGTACCACCAAAAAGCAAAAATATTACAAAGGTCAAAAATGATTCTTTGTTTGTTTGTTTGTTTTTGTTTTTTGCAGGACAGGTGTTCAACCTCACGACCTTGCACTTGCCAGACAGGCACTTGTACCACAGAGCTACCTCCCCAGACCCTAAGGTGATTCTTATAACAAGCTAATTGGTAGGTTTTCTAATAATGAACATGGGCACCAGGGCCTCCAAATCCTTTGGACTTGCAGCAATGGGGGTCAGCTACCAGCAGGGTCCAGATGAGACGATCTCTGATTTCCTCGGAAGCCTCATCCTCTTATTTCTAGTAATAAGTCAGCAGGCTTTGTAGATTGTTGTAGTTTGGGGTTTTTTCAAGGGGAACGATATAATACAGGACACATTTTATAATATTAGTTTGTAGGGGATCTCCCAAAGAATCATGTACAAGGTGTGCAGGAAATCTGTCCACACACTACATACTAAAGAATCCAGCTGAGGGCCTGGATCCTAATGTCCTGCATGAGTCCAGCTGAAAACCAAGAGCTCATAACAGTGCCTCCCACAAATCTACCTGCAGGCCTAGAGCCCACAGCAAAGCCTCATGCAGGCCGCTTCATGGATCTGTGCTGGAAAGGCCCAAGGGTCAGCGCTGGAAGCTAGAAAGCCTGTGCCAGCAGGATGAAGGATCTGTGCCAGCAGGCTGAGGGATCTGAACTGGAGCTAGGAAGCAATGCTCAGGGTAAGAACCCGAGCTCCACAAAAGTATCACAGCCATGCTCAGCAACAGCGAGGTCCCGAGCTCCTCCAGCGATGAGGAAAGCTGAGTTCCCGTCAGGAAAACTAACACGATGACAGGCTTCTCCACACGGCTGAGCAGTGCCCCATCGTCTCCTTGGGAGCCAGGAAGCAATGCTCAAGGTGAGGACCAGAGCGTCCCCAAAATGAACTGTAGCCATTCTCAGCGACGAAGAGGTCCTGAGCTCCTCCTCTGACAAGCACAGCCAAGTTTATCAGGAAAGCCGGCACTACGAGGTCACCCAGCAGAACGGTCCGGGAGAACCAAGGGCTTTCAACAGCTTCTCCAAACAGCATCTCTAGTAGCACCTCAGCTGTTTCTCCCTTTCTACCTTTTCCGCTACTGGCAACAATGCTCCCTCAGGTGGGCCTTCCACACCTAACACCATGCTGGTTCAGTTTAGCGGGGTGTAGGAAGCTGACCACCAGTGAGCTACCCACTGCAGAGACAGACTGATGGAGAGCGGAAATTTGGACCACATGACCACATCTTTCAGAGGGATGTAGATGTCAACACCAGCAAACTGCTCCGCGCCCAGAAGCAGAGCAGACTCCAGTGTGCTGCAGCATGCACAGCTGCACCTTCTCCAGGGGACGCCCATTCCCCTCGAG
>PVKN010001172.1:18619-38619 GCA_004027915.1 Capromys pilorides | reverse complement strand
GGGAATGCAGAATATATATATATATATATATATATATATATATATATATATATTTTTTTTTTTTTTTTCAGGACTGAGGTTCAAACTCAGGACCTCGCACTTGCCTGGCAGGCCCTTGTGCCATGCAGCTATCTCCCCAGCCCCCTTTGAATATATACTCATAAGTGAAATAAACCAGACCTACATATGCAAATATTGTATTGTCTCCCTAGTGTAAGAACTCAAAAGAAAAAGAAAAATAAATAAATAAATTTTGGGAGATACCAGGAATCAAACTCAGGACCTTGCGTTTTCTGCATCTTCAACCCCCATAAATTTTTTTTTTAGAAGAGTGACTTAAATACAAAATGCATTTGGAAGAGTTAAAAAAATTAAGGTTTATTGAAAGTGTTAATGTTTAATTATTTGGCCAATCTTACATACCTATATCTATTAATCTAAACAGTTTTGATGATGAAAATATGAATACAACCATTGTTAAATTTTTGTTCTTGTTTTAAAATTCTGTACTGTATGTACTCTTGCTTGTTACTTTTTCTATCTTTGTTTCTGCTATTTTTACTCTTTAAAATAAAATTTTAAATATCCAAAAAAGAATTAGATCCCAGGCCTGGGATTTAGCTCAGTGCCTTCCTGGTGTGAGGTCCTGAGTTTGAGTCCCAGTACCCTCCCCACAAAAAAACCAACAAAATTAGATGGCAGTGTTGGGATTATTAACATGTGCCACCACACCCAGGTACACCCTGTTTATAAACAAAGTGTGGCAGTGGATAGGTGGCTCACACCGGTAATCCCAGCATTCAGGAGGCTGAGGCAAGAGGATCCTTTCGAGTTTGACACCAACCTGGGCTACAAAGTGAGCTCAAGGCCAGCCTGACCTGCCTAGCAAGACCCTGTTTCAAACAGAAAAAGAAAAAGTGAAGAACTAGGTAACTATCCCCATATTCTCCTGTAACTGTGATAACGTGCTTTTCCCTTTAAAGTGAAGCTCTGAAAGCAGAGCCCTCCGTGGCAACCCTTGAGTTCAGACTCTGGTAACCCCTCACTCTTAGTCTGGGCTTCAGTGTTTCTACAAACCTCTACTCCTACCGATTTTGATTCTATAAGCTATCTGTGAGCCCCAGAGTTGCCCATATCTTCCTTCCTTCCTTCCTTCCTTCCTTCCTTCCTTCCTCCTTTCTTTCTTTGTATTTAGTACAGGGTCTACAGGGACTCACTACACAGATCCGACTCCTATTGCTCCTCCTGTTTTCAGCCTCCCAAGCAGTGGGATTACAGGCGCGCTCCACCGCGCCCAGTCTCCACGTTTTTGTTTTGTTAATTTTATTTATTTATTTGTTTGCTTGTTGTGTTTGTTTCTTTATTTATTCATTTTGTGGCTGGCTCAGCCTGCCCTGGCGGTGGCGCTGGCGCTGCATGTGGTGCCGGGGATCGAACTGCAGTCCCCGCAGTTGCCTGAGCCCTCCTAAGCAGGCGCTTTAGACCACTGAACCATCTCGCCGGCCCAGTCTCCACGTTTTCTTGGTTACTGCAATCTTCTTCCCTGGGTTCTCTTCCATAGAAATGATAGATTTGTCAAATAGATTTACCCGGAGGCTGAGGCAGGAAGATTACAAGTTCAGTCAGCGTGGAATACACAGTGAATTAAAGGTAGCCTGAACTACATAGCAAGACCCGGTCTGAAAATAGCAAAAAGTAAACATTTTATCAGTATCACTCTCAACAGTCCACACTCTATTTTCTTTAAACTTGAAAAAATTTTGTTTATTTATTTGGTACAAGGTCTCACTACGGAGCTCTGATACCTCGGACTCATAGTGGGGGCAGTACAGCACGTGGTACCGGGACTGAGCCCAGGTCCTTACGCTTGCCAAGGAGGCACTTAGACCACCAATCTACCTCCGTGGCTGTTTACACCTCCTGATAAACCTCTTTATCCCGGGAGCCTCGGCCCTGTAAGATAATCATCCCCAACCCCACAGCGAGTTCTGGGTAGCGAGTCTAGTTCATAATTCCGAGACGCCATTGATCACAGATTCTTAAGAACTGAACTGGCCTCGGGTCTTAGCCTCGTACAGCTCGGCCTGGCAGGCCTAGGCTAGGTCTCCTTCCTAACCCAAGTCGTCAATTGACCAGGGGCGGAGCCGGGACACGGCAGGCCCTTCTTGGTGCCTCTGTTTGTCCATCTGTAGACCAGGCCTCCAGGCGTCGGCAAGCACTTTGCAGGTCTGCCTGCAAGGGCCCCAGGAGCCCCGCAGCGGTTCGCCCACAACCTAGACAGAGCCAGCGGGAAACACGGATTCAATCGCGCGCTCCATCGCTTCGTCCCCGAGCCTGCCGTGCCGGCCCCGCCCCCGGGGCGCGCTGAGACGTCAATTGAGCCTGGGCGTGGTGGGGCGCGCCCGTAATCCCTGCTCTTGGAAGGCTGTAAACAGGCAGATCACTACGAGTCCCCATCTAGTAGTGAGACCCTGAACACCCTGTAGACTCTTCCCTAAAATACCAAAAAAAAAAAAAAAAAAAAAGCGCGCTCCCGGCGTTCTAACCCCGTCCCACGGACTGCAAGTCCCAGCATGCAGCGCGCTGTGGGCGGGGCTCCGGAACAGGCACCTGCGGCCGGCCGGCTACACCCGGATCCAGAGGGCCCTCGGGGACGAGGTCAGAAGGCCCAGTAAGCTCAAACTGACCTCAGAATCCACACGCGCGCGCGCCCTCGCCCGCGCACTTAAGCTCAATGTGAGTGCGCTGGGCGTTCTGCCCACCAGCCCCGCTTCTGCGGACTACAAGTCCCAGAAGGCAGCGGGTGGCAGGGCGGGGCCTCAGGGCCGGTTGTCTAGGAGATATGGTGTCAGGCGAGTAGGATAGCTGTCAAGCGCTAGGGCTCCCCTGCTGCGGACCAGAGAGTCTGGTGGGCTTTCAGGCCCGCCCCCAGACCTGAACACACTGCTTGCTGTACTCTGGAGTCGCTGGTCTGAGCCTTCCTCCACGACATTAGCCCCACCTGGCCCTGGACGAGGCTGGGGCTGCAGGGGAGGAGGGGATGATGTGTAGTAACTTGGGGCCTCTGTCAGCAGGGACCCAAGGGTGCTCCCCAGATCTTTCCTCCATAGCCACTAGCAAACCCTCTATCCTGGAGGAGCAACCTGGCCCCTGAGGCAGGACTAAGTCTAAGGGTGAAGACTAAGTCTTCGCGTCTTTGTGTGGCCTACAGGTCCCTGGAGATTCTAGGGAAGCCCCGGGTCCTCCACATCCCCTGATGTCGGCTGTTGGAGCCCTTTGCCCAGGCACCAGCATTCCGTAGCAAAGCTAAGGTGAAGGCTGAGGGGCTTCCAGGCAGTAAGAACCGGGGCACTATTCTAGCATCCTCTCAAAGCACTCTGCTCACAGTGCAGGGTCAGGTGCTTGCCACAGCCCTCATCCTAACTTCCCCGGTTGCCCAAAGAGACTTTGCGGTGCTGCCTAAGACACTTACCCAGACCTTTGCGTGCCAGTCAGCCTGCTACGGTGCGACGTGCCGCTCTGAGGCCTCACTTCATCCACCCTCTGGGGCCAGCACAACCTCTCTCCAGAGGCCTCCTCAGCTGATTTCTGGCTCCCAAGTGGGGAGTTGGGTTTCACCGGTATCGGGAACAGTGACACCACAGCGACCAGGAACACACTGGACTTTCTGTCTCCTACCCCGTTTTCAGCTTTTGCACTTCTGATCTAGACATATACACTGCTGTGGCCCCGACCATCCAGTTAAGTAGGGAGATAATCTAGGAAAGTGGAATGTGACCTTTAGGGTTAGTGAAACATCAGTCTTATACAGTTAGATTGCAATCAGCTACTTCTTAGAAATATTCCATTTCATATTGTCTTAGTTACTTTTTACTCATTGCTGGGACAAATACTCAAAATGAAGGAAGGAAAGGTTTGTTTAGCTCACAGTTGCTGGAGGTTTCAGTCCATTTGGCTGGCCCAAGGCTGAGTGGAACAGGGCAGAGAACATCCAGTTCATGGCGGCAGAACAGCAACAATCTCGACAGAGGCAACCAAACAACCAGGGCGCAGAGAGCAACAGCTTAGTCTTTCTGTCTCTCTTCATATTACATTCAGGCTCTCTGCCTTAGCCTGTCCACCTTAGGCCACACCAATAATCCCAGCCATACTCAGACCAATAACCCCATCAGTACTAAAACACACAATCCCAGTGGATCAAGAGTCAAGTAATCCCAGCAGTACTCAGACCCATAGTCCCATCAGTACTAAAACACATAATCCCAGTGGATCATGACTCAAGTCTCAAACTCTAGAAGTCCCCACCCCATGATTGCATGAAGCTTTGGGGGGGACAACTAGACATAAACCATAACACATATCCCCCCCCCACCCCCCCATGTAGTGCAGGCTGACCTTGAACACACTATGTAGTAGCCCTGACTGGCCTCAAGCTCTCAGTCATCTTCCTGCCTCAGCCTCCCAAATTCTGGGATTATAGGCATATAATCCTATGTGCTTGCCACCACACCCACAATATTACATTTTGAGACAATTAGAAACAACTTCAAAGGGAATATTCCAAGAAGACTGTCCAGATTCTCTTGGTAGAAGGAGTGGAGTTCATATTAACTGCTCAGGTGATCCCTAACCTCATTTCTGCCTGAAAGGATCTCTAAGACTTGCTTTTCTGAGTCTTTCTGTTAAGACAATCAGAATTTTGTTGATACCTTTCTGCCTCTGGAGAAAAGGATAAGTAGCTCAGAACTTTGAGGACAGTCATGTCCTCAGTCTCTGGCTTTATTTTTATTTATTTATTTTTGTGGTTTTTGAGACAGGGTCTCACTATTCAGGTCAGGCTGGCCTTGAGCTCACTTTGTAGCTCAGACTGGTATCAAACTGGAAAGGATCTTCCTGCCTCAGCCTTCCACATGCTGGAACTGCAGGCATGTGTCACCCCAAAGGCTGAAGCAGGAAGGATCACCATGAGTTTGAGGCCCAACTGGGTAACACAGTGAGTTTGAGGCCATCCTTCACTGCACAGCACCTAGTGAGGCCTTGCCTCAGAAAACAAAGAAACAAACAAAAATTTAGAAAACACAAATTACAAGCCCCCTATCACCACACTAGAGATTGATCCCAGGGTCTTACCACTGAGCTACATCCCCAGCCCTTTTTATTCCTTTGAAACAGGGTTTCAGTAAATTGCTGAAACCAGTTGGGTTGGGTTCAAAGCCGTCAGTGTTTAAAAAAACAAACAAAAATGTTTTCCTGCCTAAAACGTAAAGATCTAAAGAAAATATGTAATATTCCAGATCTAGAAATCCCCACTGACTCACTTATGAAAGAAGCATATTTCAGAGTGGGCCTTTGTCTTAAAATACTTCTTCAAGAAAAAAATTGTACTCTTTTACTGGAGAGAGAGTGGGTCATGGGCACATGCCTGTAATCCCAGAACTGGAAGGATGAGGCAGGAGGATGCAAGCTGGATCCCGGCATGGCCAATGTAGTGACTCCCTGTGTGAAAATAAACCATAAGAAAGGGTTCAGGATGTAGCTTAGTGAGAAGGCTGGTGGTTCAATCCCCAGTGCTTGGGGGCTGAGGGGCAAAACAAAAACCTCTATTCCTTCACCTAGTTTCCGATTTGAGTGGAAACATCAATTTCCGCCCGAAGCCTGGCTATAGAACAAGGTCACAGGAAAGGCCTGAAGCAGTGTCTCTAAAAGGCCTTGGCTTAAAGGGGGCTTTCTGGAGCCTTGGAAACAGCCCTTTACCACTCAGTGCAGGAAGACGCTGCTCAGACTCCCTCCCTAGGCCTGGGCTCCCAGAAGAGGAGGCGCTGTGCTGGTCACCGCCACGCTGGCGACCACCGCCACGCTGGCCACTGCCACGCTGGCCACCGCCACGGTTACTCTGCAGGTGGCACTGCCCCGCGGGATGGGCGAGTCTGGAAATATTATGAGGGCGTAAGCTGTTCATTCAGGGGTTCAGTACCAGACCCCTTGATGTGACTTGCGATGTGCTAACAGCCCTTAATGGCGGTCCCTGCTTGCTGCCTGAAGATCCAGCCACCGCGTGCAGTTGAGGGCGCAGCGCAGTGCCACTAGGTCATTGCGGGGAATGTGGCTGAGGACGTGGTATTGCCGCGTTTAGGTCTGTCCCCGACCCTTCCAGGAGCTTTCCTTAATCACCTTCCAGAAAATGAAGGCCGAGTCCCCGGCTACGCCCCTTCCTCTGCCGGCCCGGGGGTCCGGGAAGGAGCGCCATCCGCCACTTCTTTTCGCCACCAGGGGTCGCCCTTTCCCGCGGAAAGACCTCAGGTCCCTGGAGAGCCGGGGACGCCAGGGACCGCTAGAGGCTTTGGGTACCCAGGCGAATGGCTGCGCTCGGAGGCCCCGGCTCACCTCCTCTCTGGTCTTTGGTCTCAGCTCTTGGGGCCTGGCTAGAAAGTCAGGCTGAACGTGTTTTGAAACTGTCTCATTGTTATTTCTTTTTTATTAAAATAAATACAATGAAAGAAGAAAGACAGAGAGGGAGAAAGTCAGGCTGTTTTCCGGAGCCTCGGCTGGCTCCTAGCAGTCCAGTGGGAAGGGAGCAGGAGATGCCAGGCTGCCAGGCTGCCAGGCTGCGAGCTGAGGAAGGGCCCGGGGAAGGCAGTGAGAGCGAATCCCGTTTGCACAGCGAGCTGCAGCACCAGCTGGCCTGCCAGGAAGCAGACCGATGGGGTGGCTGCCCGGGCACCCACGCCTGGCTCTTGGGGCAGCTCAGTCACCCTTGCAGCCTGGGCACTGAGGGGCTCTGCGCTGAGACCCCTGCGGAGAAAGGGCCCCTACACTGTGGCGGGAAAGAAGCAGGCAACAGCTGGATCCTGGAAGGACTGTAGGAGGCTTGAGACAGTCTCCCCACCCCAGGCACCACAGCTGAATACCAGGCCTCCTGGCCCGCAGGGTCTGAGCTCGGGGACTCAGGGAGTAGGGCAGCTGCAGGCTAAAAAGCTGTGGCTGTTGGGAATGTGGCCCAGGGCTGCAGGAGGGCAGGGCCCTGGAAGGAGGGTCGGCCCACGGGACAGTAAGGCTTTTTTGAATGAAATTGCCCTTTTTTTTTCTTTTCACTACATTTTGCTATACAGTCAGAAATCCCTAGCTGACACAGTGGCACATGCCTATAATCCCTGGTACGTGGGAGGCTGTACGGCTGGAGGATCACCTCGAGTTCAAAGCCAGCCTGCATTACACAGCAACACAAAACAGATCTTGTCTCAAAGTAAAATGGAAGGGCTAGGAATGTAGCTCAGCGGTAGAGTGCTTGTCCAGCTTTCAGGATGACCCCCCCTTCATTCTCCAGCAATACACACACACACACACACACACACACGCACGGTGTGTGCACTCTTACATGCACACACAATGTCCTCCCTCTGTCACATTCTCTAAAGAAGGAATAAAGCTCTCAATTTCTTCCAACTAGAGCCAGTGTGGTGGCGCACACTTGTCATCCTAGCACTGGGGAAGACGAGGCAGGGGGATTGCCATGAGTTTGAGGCCAGCCTGGATTATAATAATGATCTGGTAAAACCTTTTCGCAAAAAAAAAAAAAAAAAAGAATTGTTTTCTTCCAGCTGAAATTTCCTTAAGGCAAATGATGCAGACAGAATGGGCCTTGCAGGCCCAAGCCACACCTACACCCCCGAGAAACAGCTGTACCAGTAGAAGAGCCTGGGCTGGAGAGGTGGGATGGACAGGATGCCCATCACGAAAAAGTATGAGGTCTCCATTCACACGGCCCTCACTGCTCGGAGCAGAGGTTCTGGAGCAGGGCGGAAGCAGCAGGGCGGGGCCAGCGGCTGCTCTGCGCCCTGGAGACCAGAGAAAGCCGGAGCTCAACTCTGCGCTTAGCCCCAGGCCAGCCCTGGGAGGGCCTGGGAGGGCTTGGGGAGCCCAAAGTCTGGCCTGAGGAAGCAGGAATGCCTGGTCTTGAACCAGACAGGGAGCAGTGGGACCCAGAGGGAGCCACTGTGCCTCAGCACTGAGCCAACACAGATGTCACCAGAGAGAGCTGAGTCACAGGCCCTGGAGAGCAGCGGGGTGTGGAATACAAAGAGGCCCCTGACGCCTGGTTCTACGCCAGGCTCTTCGTCTCTGACGCAGGCTCTGTCTCTTCTGCTTTGTCCCTGACAGTACCCGCTGGACCCAACCACAGCCAGAGCTCTGTGGGCCTCAGGGCCTTCAGCAGGAAGGCCTTGGCCTCCAACTCCTGGGCCTACTCTGAGAAGACATCCTGAAGCCTCAGACCAGATAGAGCCTCTGCTCCTCACACACCCCCTCACCCTGACCTCAGTTAGTCCTCCCTCCTGTTTTCTACGCCACTGAACTTCTGCCTGCCCGTGCAACGCCCTGGAGAACAGTCCTTGTGTTACCAGCATCTTTCTGGCCTTCCCTCCTCTGCCTTGACTTCCTTTGATAAGGGACATCCTGCTGTCCCAGGGTGGCCCATCAGCCTCTTCAGCTACTCCCAGGGCCCTGCTTTCCTCTAAGACCTTGGCTTTCTGTGCTTCTTCCTGTTAGAATCCAGGTCACCTTCCTGTCTCCTTCTTCTTTCATCTTTTTTTTTTTTTTTTTTTTTAATTATGAAACCATCTCATTTTTTTCCCCCCTGGAACCTGGGATCGAACTCAGGACCTTGCACTTGCCAGGCAAGCACTTGTGCCCCTGAGCTATCTCCCTGACCCCTCTATCTTTACTGATTAACATTTTAGGTAACAAAAATAGGGGTAAACTGGAGTCTCCTGTCCCACCTTCCCAGGAGAGGGAGAAGGAGAGGGAGAGAGAGAGAAAATCAAATCTGGTTTAAGCCAAAGCACAATTCACAAATATTCAGTAGGTGGGAGAAGGATGTGGCACTCTGAGGGTCCAGCGTCTGCGGGGAGGGCAGGTGCACCATGTGAGTTTGGGATAGTGCTTAGAGTCCACTGTCGGACCTGAGCCCAGACGCACCAGGACTTCGTTTGCGCCACCATGGGCCCCTTTCACAGCAGTGTGCTGGGTGACACTGGTTCCAGCCAGCAGCTGAGCTGACCTCTGATCACAGTGCTACTCCTGCAGTGTTTGGAATTGGATAATGGGAACATTATGATCCAGAAACTCTCCTGCATCCCAGGGCCAGCGACAGGGCCAGGGCACCCTGTTCTCCAGCGGCTGTCTGAAGGACTCCACCTACCTGTGCAAATTATCTTGCAGATCTACTAACATCCCAGTAGCTAGGCCGTTTGTTAAGGTGCATTGGACATTCTTATTTTAGAAAAAATGGCCTTTTAACACGCTAGGACTGACATATACAACTATTAGTAAGGATCATGTTTTAAAGCAAGTAGGTTCAAGTTGCTGGTATGTAGAATTTGTTGTCTTCAATAAATACATTTGGAAAGCTGGGCATGTTGGTGCACACCTGTAATCCCAGCACTTGGGAGGCTGAGGCAGGAGATCAGCATGAGATCCTGGGGTACATAGTAAGTTCAAGGTCAGCCTATGCTACATAGCAAGACTGTCTAAAAAAAAGATCAGAAACAATGTCCCAAAGGTCAGGGCCAAGGTGGTCTAACATTTTCCAACACTGCTGAGCCCACCAAGCCCCTAGAGTAGAATGTGGTTGGCTCATTCAACCTTCAGTGGCCCCTCCACACCCAGTGACAAATGCCTCTTTAATGTCCCTGTTCATGCAAAAGGACACGCACACCAGTGGAAGCACTGCTGGAAGACGGGGCCTGTGTCACATTCCTTCTCAGCCAGGGACCTCTGTGTCCCTAACAAGCATGTGATTCTAAAAGTGTCCTAGGAAAGTCACATCTCCTCAGGGTGTCTGCATGGAGTGGCCTTTCTCAACTTATGGGCTGGGTCTAGGGTGTGTGAAAACCATTAGACCTCTGAGTTCCTTCCCTGTGGGATCCAGTTCTTTGCCATCTTAGGGCAAGCCGGGAAATCTCGGGCTGTAATGCTGGTCCAGAAAGCTCTTTGGGTGAATTTAGACAAGCTGGCCTGTAAATTATAACCCATTCTCATTGGGGCTCAACTGAGGGCTGGAAAATTTGGAGACTCGCATTATGCTCTAGAAAAACAATGAGAGGGCACTCGGATGCTGCCGGGCAGCGTGGCACGAAAGCTTCAACACGAGAGCTTCTAGCAGCCCTGCTTCGAGGAACTCGCTCCCGAGGGAACGGCTGTGGCATGCACAAAACCACCAAATCCGTTCCAAAGATGCAGAAAAGCACGTCTAAGCCTGTCTGTGCTAGGCTGACTGGCAAGGCCACCGAGGTGGCCTCTTCCTCCTCCCTTCCCTCCTGCCAGGCCCACGCAGGCCAGCTACGCCTGACGGCCTGGGCTCCATCTTCCCAGCCTCCCAGTGGCCCACGCCTCAGCATTTGCCTAGGCAAAGTCGGGGCAGAGGGTGAAGGTGGCTGAGCCCTGACGCTCTCAGTTCGGGCTTTGTGACAGGGTGGCGCCCGGGAGTGCTGCGTACCCACAACCGGAGCGGCTCTTGGAGGGCAAAGTCTCCCCTTGCCTTTGGGACCAAAGGTCAGCTGGGGATTGAGGACAAGAAACCTACCTACCTGAGTGCTGAACTGCGGTGCAGAGTCTCTGGTTGTGTTCCCCTGCCCCACCCCCACCCCACCCTACCCCAGCTGGGCCTGCTGTTAGGCTGCTGCCCAGTGACTCTTCACGGCTCTGGGTGTGTGTACTTAAGTCCATTACTGGGATGGCATCCTAGGCCCTGTGTGCGCTAGGCAAGCCCTCATCTCTGACCTACTTCTGCAGCCCTCTTTATAGCTTAAGTGCCTATTTGCCTGCAGGCCACGTGGCTTCTTTTTTTTTTTTTTACGGTACCAGTGATTGAACTCAGGACTCTACGCTTGCCAGGCAAGCACTTATTCCACTGAGCTATCTCCCTGGCCCACTTCTTTCTTTCTTGTAGTTCATACTGGCCTTGAACTCGCTCTGCAGCCCAGACCTGCCTCCTACCTTGGCCTCCTGCTGTGCTCCTGAGTGCTGGGATCACAGGTGTGCACCAGGCTCCAGCTCTGGTCTTTCTCGATAAGGGTGTGGCCAGTTCCACCCCTGAGGTTTTATGTCCCCTGGGTGCCAGCCGCCAGCATAGTGCCAAACTCTTAAATGCAGGAGAGCTCCAGGATTCTGAAAGTGTTGATCTTCGTGATCACAGTCAGTTTCCTCAACTCCTGGTTTAAAGTCAGGCACCAGGCCCCCTTCCTTTCATGCCAATGATTCCCAAAAGCTGATGCTTCCAAATTCACTTGGGTAACAGAGCATGGGGAACTCCTTGAGAAAGCCCTCCGGTGCCAGTGAGTGGAACTGCTTCGAACACAAGAAGGGGCCAGACTGCTTAGGCAAGCTTAGGCAACCTCAGGGACCAAGGTTCGATTCCCAGCACCACATGCTGTGCCAGCCCCCTCACCAGGGCTGGCTGAGCTGGCCATAAAAAAAAAAAAAAAAAAGAAGGGGCCAGACCCAAGCGCAGGTTCTGGCTCTGACCCACGTTGCTGGTTGAGGCTCACCTGCAACACTTTGCTAATTGTGAAGGTTCTTCAGCTTCTCAGAGCCTGACCATTATGGTTATGGACTGACCTGTGCCTCCTGCCAGTTCTTACGTGGACACCCTAATCCCCAGTGGGATTGTAATTGGAGATGGCGCCTCTAGGGAGGCAACTAAGGCAAAGCAGGGTTTTAGGAGTGGGGCCCCAGAGAGCTGAAGGCTTTGTGAGAGGGACGGACGCACAGCGCATGCTCGCCCGAGTCCCTGTCTCACCTCCCTGCGCACAGACAAGAGGCCATGTGAGGACACAGAGCCAGCGGTGCCTCTAAGCCCAGAAAGGAGGCCACGCCAGAAACCAGCCCTGATGGCACCTCGAGCTTGGCTTTCTCTGGAGCTGCGAGGAGAGTAAAACTTCTATTGTTTACGTCAACCGGTCGGTGCCATCCTGTTATGACAATCTGAGCTAAGACACTCGGCGTCTCCATTTGAAAAGCAGAGATGAGACTAGTGCCTATGTCATGGGGTTATTTTGAGAAGCCAGAGAGGAAGCACACACGTGACGCCGCTTTTCTACAGTGTCTCCATCGCCGGAGCACTGGCTAATCGATATGGATGCTCCAGGGATGCTGCTGAGAGAGTAAACGCAGCCATAGGAAATGAAGCTGTGGCAGCGCCCGTTTCTGAGCTTCTTGCCTCATTTCTTGCACCAGTGACCACGCAAAGCAAGAGGGAAGGGTGTCCAATGGCGCAGGGGCAGGGTCCATGTCTCACTGATTCCGGCATGCCAGGGGAAGGGGGCACTGATCGGAGAGCTGCTGGCAGCCTGCCAGCCCTGGTCCAGCTCGGCACAGGGGAGGGGAGCCTCAGGAGTGGCCTGGGTGAAGTCCCTGTGGGGCCACCTTCCTGGTGCTCATCGGAGGATGCAAATAATCGGAACAATAGGGTCACTATCCCCAGGCCATTTGTGGCAGATCCTGGGCTCCCAGGGAGACAGAGCTGTTCTCACGCACCATGGTGAGAGTTGTTCCCCACTGCTGTCCCAGGTGCCTCACCCTAGCCACCCCTGGGAGGCCAGGGCCCTGGGCAGGGACAGGGACAGGCAGCACCGAGGGACTGACCACCCCTTCTCCACCACCCCTCCCTGGCTCTTTCCAGGACAGGATCAGCAGAAACAAGCCCCGGTGAGTACGTGGGCTCCCCTCTCATTCTCAGGGCCCGCCTGCCTCCGCCCCACCCCCACCTCTCCTGTGCAGGCTCGGCTATCCGGGGTGAGGTGCTGGCTTACACCCCAGCTCACCACCGTTCCTGTGCTTCCACCCTCTGTCAGCACCTAGCACCCAGCTCCCCCATTCTCCAGAGCACCAACTCACTCAGCTGCGCCCCCAAAAGCCACTAGTTCCGCCCCAGCCTCCTCCCCCAGCTGCCCCTCACACAGCCCCTGAGGACATTCACACTGTCCTGGATGGGAATGTCCTAGAAAAAGTTTCAAGCTGACACAAACTCAAGGGCTCCCTGGGCAGAGTTGACCAGAGTCTGCTTGCAGGTTGGGGCCCCCTATACCACCCCCCAGGTGCAAGGGTAAGTGACACAGTCGGTCAGAGGGGCCAGGCAGAGCGGATCTCCCCTGGCTGGCACTGGACCCCAACAAGATTCAGCACTGCTTGGCTCCAGCCCCAGTCAGCATCAAGGGCAGGGGCAGGGACAGGGGCCTGGCACAGGCAGGAGGGGTCTTTTTTCCCTGTCTGCCCACTGCAGTACTAGAGACACCGTGGTGAATGAGTCCCTGGGGTTGGGAGGGCTGTAGCCCATTGTCAAGGGCAGAGGGTTTTACAGTGGCAGTCAGCAGGGCTTGGTGCTGCAGGGGGTGGGCAGGGAAGAGGTGAGGCCAGTCTCTCTGTGCAGATGCCCCATCTCCTCTGCCAGCCCCAAAGACCTGGCACCACAAGGTAAATCCAGCCGCTGAGGCGGTCCCAGTGGGGTGGGGGGTGGCAGCAGCCACCAGTGTCCCGGATATGTCCCCACTCTGTTCTCCTGGGCCCAGCATCCCTTCCTGAAGGCCCAGCAGGAAGATGCAGAAGAGGCTAAGTATGAGCTCCCCCCCTGTGAGGCTCTGCCCCGAAGCCTCGCCCCTGCATGCCTTCCTGGCACAGAGGAGGACTCCTTGTACCTGGGTGAGGCCTGGAAAGTGGGGGTGAGGGTAGGGGCAGGAAGGTGGGGGGCTTGGGCAAGCCAGAGGGTCCCCGAGGGAAGACAGTCCAGGCCTTGCCTCTCCCTCAGCATGCACTGTCAACCCAGGGAAGGACAGGGAAGTCTCAGCTGGCAGTTACTGGGGCCTCCCTCCTGGACAGAGGGAGAGAAAGATGGAGGAAGGGAGGAAAGGGGGTAACCAAGGCAACAACAGAAAGTGGGAGGACTGACAGGGTCTCTGGGGGCCTGGTGTTCCTCCTCTGAGACCCCTACATATCGTCAGTCAGGTAGGGGTCTTTGGAAAGCCTGGATGTTGCTAGCATTCCCCCCCCCACACACACACACACAGTTCCTGGGCTCTGCCAGGTGGGGGCAGGAAAGCTGGCAGCCTCCCGTTGCCAAGGAGACCAGGCTGTCAGGAAGCCAATGAGCAGAGGGGAGTGAAGGAGGGGGAGGAGATGGAGGATAGGTGGGGGTGGGAGGAAAACGGGTCTGGCCCAGAAAAACCCCCACCCCACAACACATGGGGTCTTTTCCAGATCACTCGAGCTCCCAGGGCCCACCATCTCCTGGGCCTCAGCCCACCAAGGGGAGGGGAGGCATTCTCACAAGCCCTGCCTTTCCCACCCGCCCCATTCCAGGCCACCATTTCCCGGTGAGTAAACCTTAGAGAGCTCATTTGCATGATGCCCCATATTTGCATTCAAAATGCCCTGAAGACTCAATGCTGGATGTGACTGAAGCCACAGCCCTGTGACCTGCAGTGTCAGTCGCCATACTGACCCACCCAGCTGGTCCTTTCACCCTTTCCCAGGGCTTCATGCAGGACAGGGCCTCTGCGCTTGTCACCTGAGATGGGGGACAGAGGCCAGGCTCAGCCCCCCTCCTGGGGACCTTAGGGCCTGAGGAGCCGCCCTGCCCAGAGTAAAGAAGTCCCTTGTGACTGCAGCCACCACCCATTCCTACTGTGCTTGTGGACTTTGAAATCTCCCACTTCTGTTCTATATTGTCCTGTTATAAAAAGAAAGATGGGGAAAAGATAACAAAGGGAGAGCTACAGAGTAGAGATGGCGAGGCGTCCTCCCCTTTGTGAGTTTGCTTGCGTTATGGTCAGCCTGGCTTTTCAAGCTGCAGGTGCAGTGGAACCCCATCCCACCGCCCCCCATCACCAGCCCCATTGTGCCCACAGCTGAAGGTCCCGATGCACCCGCCTGTTGTCCCAAAGCAGGGCTCCATCCTTGGGAGGCCAGGTAAGGGAGGAGCCCTCTCTCCCACCGCTCCAGTACGGAGGGGAATCCTCAGCCCATGGGTGTGGAGCTAGGCTTGCTCCAGGGACTCCTGCTCTGCCCAGAGATAGCAGCCAGCCACCCCCATGTCCCATTCTGCACCCTAGGTGACCTCAACATGAAGAGGCCTAAAAGGCAGCCTGCTGCGTCTCCCTACTGAGACATCTGAGTCCGCTCCCATCCTAGGGGGCGCCCCTGAACCATCACACATTTTTTTGACTTGAGACAGGGGTCTCACTCTATAGCACAGACTGGACTTGAACTCAGAAGTGATCCTCCTGCCTCAGCCTCCTAAGTGCTAGGATCACAGGTGTGCACCACCACACCTAGCTCTTCCATGTCATTAGCTATAGAGACTTTCGCCTATGAGATCCTAGGACCCTGGATGTCAGGACAAGGAGGGACCTCAGGGAACAGGGCCTCTCCTTGCCCAGGGTCATCAAACAGGTCACCTGAGGCACATCCGGTTTTACTGTGCCCAGAGCTGGTAGACCTTTGTGACCCTGACGGTGGCTTTGATATCAGAGCCAGCCCAGAATCAGCGGGAGCTAAGCCTGGCAAATGGGTTGGGCAATTAGGAGGTCAGGCTGGGAGGTCTCGATGAGCGTGTAAGGAAAAATGCTGGGCGACGGGGTTGGAGTCCTCCTGGACCATAGGTCGGGGTCCCCCCAGCAGTGACGGCCCAGGGAATCTACCCCTGGCCCCACTGCTCAACACTTCGACTCCCTCTTTTCTTTGCAGGGTGGCGTGCACCATCCGGAGTGGTGAGTCACCCCCATCTCTGTCTCACTCTGTGGTTCTGCTTGGAAAACTTGGGTGAGACGTCCGTCCTGAGACAGCCAGAAAATCCCTGAGGCTCAGGGGACAGGCCCAGGGCAGAACCCCTTGCCACAGGCCTTCAGCGGGCTTAAGCCAGTGGGCACCGTCCAGGGGTCCTCCTCAACATCCACATCCTCTGAGAACTGCGGCCCGTGGTACCTCTCAAGAGGAAGGTGACTGTGGGTTGTCCCTTTCCTAGCAACTTAGTATAGTTTTTTTTTTTTTTCATATTTTGAGACAAGGTCTCACTGTGTAGTCTAGACTAGCCTGGAGCTATGTAGCCTATGCTGGCCTCAAACTTGTGGGGATCTGCCGGCCTCAGATTCCCACTGCAAGGATTACTGGCGTGTGCTACCACGTCTGGCCAGTTGTTTGTTTTTTTGAAAGAAAGTCTCACTATGTAGTGCAAGCTAGACTTTAGCTTACCATGTAGCCCAGCCTGGTTCAAACTTGTGGCAATCCTCTCGCCTCAGCCCTGCTCAAAGGAGCATTTTTAATCATTCCAGCTTCTCCCAAAAAGAAGGCCCCTTGCTGAGGAGGGAGTGAGGTGTCAAGCAGCCCTTATAACCAAGATTCCCTCCCTGGGCTGCCCCTGTGGCAAGAAGTAGAGGCCCCTAGTCGTACAGGAACCCAGGGTTGGTTAGATCCGGGTCCCACACACCCCTGCATGCTTAGGTGCCAGGCCCTACAAAGAACCCTGATGAGAACATCTATCTGCAGTGTGAGCCCGACCCAGGTGAGCACCTCTGAGCCTCTGGATCCCTCTGTCCCTGAGGCTCTCAGCTTCCCCCTCTCTCTCCTGGCATTGTCTTCTTCCCTCTTGCTCCCCCAACACACATCTGCTGGGCTGTTACCCGGAGAGGCACATCTTCAGTTGCCCCCCCACCATGGTGTCTACCAAGGAGGTGCCCACTCAAAGTGAGGGCTGGGTACTGCTAGGCTGTTGTGGCCTGGCTGGCCTCTTCCTCTGGTGGCCAGGACTCCAAGGAAGCCCAGGCCCAGCAGCTGTCCCCAGCCTGGCCTCTGTTTCAGGCCCTGCTTTGACTTGGACTCCAAGCTCCCAAGTTCGGATGCCCCCAGCCCCTCTGCCAAGGACATCTGTGGTCCCCAGGTGAGAATCCTGCCGGGTACACTGTGCACGAGAGAGAGAGAAAAAAGACAGACACACAGAGAGAGACAGTGACAGAGACTGGCAGAGACAGAGACAGAAAGACAGACAGAGACAGAGGCAAATAGAGACAGAAACAGAAAGACAGAGAGAGACAGAGAGAAACAGCTCAGACCTCAGTCCTGACTCAGGGGGGTGACCTCCTTGCCTTGTCCCAGGGCTGCTGGCAGTGGTGGCAGGGACAGTTACTTTCTTTCTTTCTTTTTTTTTCTGTTTTTTGCAGGACTGGGGTTCGAACTCAGGACTTTGTACTTGCCAGGTAGGCACTTGTGCCACAGAACTATCTCCCCAGGCCCGCCAGGGACCGCTTAGGGTGCTGGCTCTTGGCCTCTTTATCATGGAGGTGATGAAGACCCTGAGCTCTGTTCCCCAATTTGCTTCCTGCAGGCCTATTACAGCTCCCTCAGAAGCTTGGAATGTAAGAGGGTCAAGATCAAGGGGGAAGACGGGGACAGGGACAGTGGCTCAGGGTGGGACTTCAGGTCCTGGGCAGATGTTTCTTGACCAGACCTTGCCTTCCAGGGAGCAGTGGGCAACACCTCTAAAGGTCAGCGCATGGACCTTTGTATGTATACCTTTTGCACACACCGGGCTGTCCCTCCTCAACCCCATGTTGCCATGGCCCTGCTGGCCACAGAGTCTGTCCCAGTCCCTCAGGCCTGGCTTTGCCAAAGCCGAGGTCTCTGCAGCTCTGCCTTTGGCCAAAGATCAGATCCCGGGGAACCTCGGGGGCATGTTCCATTCTGCACTCAATCAGCAAACCCCAGTCTGTGCCTCAAGGTCTTTCGCTTGGAAGTCACCCAAGGCCAAGTGCTGGGTCCTACGGGAAGCTGGACCAGAGCACCGGGAAGCACTCACCGGGTGTCCAGCCACCCCCACCTCGGAAGCTGTCTTCTTTGCCCAAACCCCTCTCGGCCCTGCTGTATACTCTGCATCTTTCAGCAGGAAGGAGACAGTCTCTTCACTCCAAAGCCTCCACCAGGGACACCTCTGCCGCTGAGGTGAGGAGGGGCTGGGAGCAGGTGGGCAGCGGAGCCCCAGAGTCCTGACCCAGGAGCTGCACGGAGCACTCAGGGCAGCTGAGCCCTGCGTCAGCCACCGCTTTAGTGTGCTGTGTGGGGTGCTCAGCCCGGGGCTGGCAGCTGTGTAAGCTTTCCTAAGCAGGTACTTTAGACCGCTGAGCCATCTCGCCGGCATAAATTTATTTATTTTTTTATGGCCGGCTCAGCCTGCCCTGGGGGTGGCGCTGGCGGCAGCTGTGAACACACAAAAAAACCCACCCAAGATCCTCTACTCGCCATGCCCAACCCGGTGCATGGACACATGTCTGAGTGGCCGTGTGTGTGCAGGACACTGGCCTGCTGGGACAGTCGTGGTACTCAGGGATTTGTGACCGGCATGCAGTGGAGACAGCCCTGCTCCGCTTCCAAAAGGTGGGGAATCTGTGGATGCCGGGGCTTCCCCGGGTCCCCTCCACCCAGGCTGCAGCTGCAGGACCCACAAGCTCTGGTCGCCTAGTGCAGCACTGGGATGCAGGGCTGGACCATGAGGCTCACAGTCGGGGTCTCCTCCACAGGATGGGGCCTTCACCGTGCGGCCCAGCTCCGGGCCTCATGGCTCGCAGCCCTTCACCCTGGCTGTGCTCCTGCGAGGCCGGGTCTTCAACATCCCTATCCGGCAGCTGGAGGGCGGTCGCTACTACGCCCTGGGTCGGGAGGGCAAGCACCGAGAGGAGGTGGGTCCAGGGAGCCGGCCTTGGGCAGCATTGCCTGGGGTGGGCAGAAATGACAGAGGCTGGAGCCAGGCGGGGGACATCTGTACCTGCCTTGAGGTGGGGTGGGGGTCCCAGGAGTCCACACCCCTGCCTGCCTTCCCCAGCGAGGCCGCTTTGCACCTAGCTTCCCACGGTGGGGACCAGATTATCTTCTGGTCTGGAAATCCGGACAGGAAGCTCACAGGGGCAGGGAAACCCCGGGCGGTTTAGAATCCAGTTGCAAAATGGGAGTAGAGCCACATGGGGCAATCGGAAGGGAAACACCCACAGAAATGTCCACAAGCCCTCCCAGCCCCCCCCCACGAAGTTGCTGGCGGTGTAAGGCTCATGGAGGCGCCCCTCCCACCCCCAGCTCTTCTCCTCCGTGACCGCCATGATCCAGCACCATGCTAAGCACCCTCTGCTCCTGGTGGACAGACACGGCGGTGGCCGGGGACTCACCTGTCTGCTCTTCCCCACCAAGCCCTGAGGCCTCAGCAATGACACTGCCACCACTGTCCTGTCCCGGAGGATAGCTACCGGGAAGAACTACCCAAAGAGAGGGCTCCAAGGCCCCCTGCTGCAGGTTCACACAGTGGCTGACAGGGCCCCTTCTGGCTCCACCTCGGAGGCCAAGGGCCCAATGCCAGCAACCCCTCCCACCCAGTGGCAGCACCCACCCAAGAAACTGGCTCCCTGACAGGAAGCCGAGCCTCGGGGTATGCCACCAGCACTCCAGGTAGTTCTGGGAGCCCTAGTTTGCCCTGCACATAGTACAAGTTCAATAAACACTTGTTGAATGAATTCTTGACCTACTAAGGTGGCCTCCACACGGTTCCGTGGTACTCCAGGGACAGACTGGCCAGGCCTAAGGTGCTTGCGGTGGGCTAGGCCACAACAGTATGGTAGAACCCACTTCCAGTGCGTTACGGCTTTGGCCTGAAAGTACTGTGTACCAAAGAGGAGGGCCAGGCCCAGGCTAGCTGCTGATCTACCTGGTGTTTTGCTTGCGGGTGACACTGTGGAGGGCAGAGGGAGGAGGCTCAAGGCTGTGTTTGCCACACCATTAAGAGATGAGGATGGGGGGGCCGGAGAGATGGTTTAGTGGTCTAAAGCGCCTGTTTAGGAAAGCTCAGGCAACTGCAGGGACTGCGGTTCAATCCCCGGCACCACATGCTGCGCCAGCCCCACCACCAGGGCAGGCTGGGCCAGCCACAAAATAAAGAAAGAAACAAACAAACAAACAAACACAACAAGCAAACAAAT
>PVKN010001171.1:45802-55996 GCA_004027915.1 Capromys pilorides | reverse complement strand
CATGCATGTTAGGCAACTACCAAATACGCAGCTAGTAAGCCATACCTCTAGCCCTACTCTTATTTTATTTTGTTTTGTCTTTTGAGACAGGGTCCTACTATTTAGTTCAGGCTAACTTTAAACTCACTATGTATCTATCCCAGGCTGGCCTGGAACTCAAAGCCATCCTCCTGTAGTACTGAGATTACAGGCATCTCACACCATGTCTGTTTCACTTTTTAACACTGAAAGTTTTATTCTGAAATATAATTAGATGTAACCTAGGACCCTAACAACTGTCCTGATAATGTTTATTTATTATTTATGTATGTATGTATTTATTTATTTATTTTTATATCATGGCCAGCTTAGCCACCCTGGGGGTGGGGCAGGCACATCATGTGGTGCCAGGGATCAAACCGCAGTCCCTGCGGTTGCCTAAGCTTGCCTAAGCAGGCGCTTTAGACTGCTGAGCCATCTTGCCGGCCTGATGTTTATTTTAAAAGTCCAGCAAGAGGCTGGGGAGATAGCTCTACAGTCTAAGTGCCTGCCTAGCAAGTTTAAGGTCCCAGGTTCAATCGCTGGTACCACATGCCGTTCTGGCCCCACCAGCCACTAAACCTGGCCTGGTGGTGCATGCCTGTAATCCCAGCACTGGGAAGGCTGAGACAGGACAATCACTACAAGTCTGAGCTGTGTAGCAAGACCCTATAGTAAACAAATCAATTTTTAAAAAGCCAGCAAGCATATCCCAAACTCTAGTACACAGACAAGGTGTTAATAGGTATTCAATAACAACACAGAAAATATTTTATGATCCAAAAAAATCTGCGAAAGGATCAGACTAAGCATGGTAAAATACATTTTTTATTAATGAACATACTCCCCCCCACTTTTTCGTCGTTGTACTAAGGCTCAAATCCTAGGGCCTTCTTTACACCTGCTATGCATACACACTACTTTTATTCAGAGTGTACTCTTATCTTTCTTTTTCCTTTTATTCAGCCCAAGCTCGTACTGCAGAGCCAGTTTCTCCTGTATTCTTCACTTTTACCTTTTCAAGTAAACTTTGCCACTGCTTAAGAAAGAAAGAACGTTCTCATTATCACAGGACGTTCTATTAGATAGCACTACTGCTGTGGAACACACCAGTCAGTAGGATACACTGAAATACACTGAAATAATCATAATTTTTCCCATTGATTTGGGGTTTTTTTCTTTGTTTGTTTTTGGTTTTGTTTTTATTTTTTTTGTTGTTGTTGTTTTGGTTTTGTTTTTGGCAGAGAGTGCATGCCAGGAATGAAACTCAGGACATTGTGCTTGCCAGAGAGATACTTACGCCACCAAGCTATGTACCTGCCCTTCTCATTGATTTATAATGGTTTTATCATCATAGTTTAAATTTCTAATATATGTACACAGATTTTTTTGTGTGCAACACTCTTGATTTACCTATTTCTTTCTATTCTCACACAGCTACTTGTGAGTCAAGTGCTATATCTTTTTCCCAAGGAGCAGAAATTAAGAATTTTTGGAGTAGGAAGATAAACTAGTCTGGATAGTAAAGATCTTTATACTGCTAAGATTCTAAATGTAAACATTTCTCTGTAGAGCTTGATTTATATTGAGATCCATACTCCATTAGTCATTCATTTGTTCTTCAGTTATGTGTGGGGTACCCATATGACAGAAACTGCTTCAGGCCCCAGGTTTAGAGTGATAAATAAGGTAAACAGGTCCCTTGAGCTCTTATTTTAACAAAACCTACATTCTTGTTTTAGGACAGAGGGCTAGAGGGTGAATACTAAAAAGAAGGAAAAAACTTTTTGAAATCTATCAGATGGTCATGAGTATTATGCAAGGAATTGGAATTTGAGAGATAAAGAGTGACTAGCGGCCACTTCATTCTGACTGGTCAGACTCCTCCATGTTTAGAAGGTGCAGATATAGCTGGTTCACCAGCACTCAGGAGGGAAAAGGCGTGGCGTAGCTTTTTAAGGAACAAAACCAAAGTTGGTGTGGCTGAGGCACAGCGGGCAAGAGGGAGCATGAGAGGAAATGAGGTTAGAGAAGTAGCTGGATCCCTGTAATTGTGTAACTTTTCGTGAGCTACAGTAAGGAATTTCCTTCTTTTTTAACCCCTTCCTATGAAAATAAGCTACCAGAATGTTAAGCAGACAGATACAACCTGACTTTAAATTGCCTGTTCATATGTGAAAATTAAACCCAGGACCTCACATGTGCTAAGCAGTTGCTCTACTACTGAGTTACATCCCCAGCCCTCTAACTTAAAAATGTTAACCATTTATGCTGATAGACTCACTCATTGTCATAAGGAAATCATGTGACTAGGTCAGGAAGAAATGATAGGTAGAGTTGACTAAGATATAAGTAGTGAAGATCAGATTACACAGATTGAAAAGACTTTGGCTATAGAACCAGGGGACTTGCTATCACTTGGTATAAGATATGAAGAAAATAGAAAACTCTGGTGATAGTTTCATTATGCCGAACTGGGATCAACTTCCAGGCTGTCTAGTACTCTCAAAATTGGCACACAAGATACCAGTAAGTACACTTTGACCAAGTGAATAAGTTTGCTTTAATAAATGTCTTTTTCCTGTATACATTTAAGTTGCAGCTAAATCATGAGTTGTTGTTCATGCCTTTATTAATTAGTAGGCAATTTAGTTTCTAAGAATTGAGGGTTTTATGTTATAGGTACAACAGTCATGGACAAAAATCGGGGAGGTAGTTCAGTGGTAGCATTACCTAGCACTATGCACAGATAAAGATCGTATGTGCTCTTTAAAATGCCTAGAGATCACTGCACATGTGGCTAGAACCACTATTTATCTGAGCCAAGCCCCTTAGTTTACAAGTGATGAAGCTGAAATTGAAAGGTTAAGTGATATCTCCATAGTCAAATACCTGGTAAATTGCAGATCTGAACTGAAAACCAGATTTTCAAACTCAGCCTGATGTTTTTCCTACTGAACCAGAAGTTTCTTCCCATTTTTACATCGGCTGATAAGAATGGCTCTAACTGAATTATAAACTTTCCCTTTGTGGGCTGGTGAGATAGCTCAGTGACCCAAAGCACCTGCTTAGGCAACCACAGGCACCTTGGTTCAATCCCCGGCACCACATGCTGCACCAGTCCCACCCTCAAGGCAGGCTGAGCTGGCCATAATAGAAAGAAAGAAAGAAAGAAAAGTTAGTTTTTATTTAAATCACCTTGCTTCTATAATAAAAATATTTAAATAGTATGTATTTTACAGATGCTGAGATTAATCTGAAAATATAATTTTATTAAAAGAAACCTTTGGGTCTGGGAATATAGCTCATTGGCACAGTGCCTGCCTGACAAGTATGAGGCCCTGAGTTCAATTCCTGATACCAAAAAAAAGAAAAAAACAATTTTTTTTTAAAATAAAAGTCACCTTTATTTAGGAAATTTTCTACACTGTAAACTCAAGCTTCATTTAGCTGCAGGTGTTAGAAGCTGTATTGAGAACTTTCACTCAGCTTCAGAGAACAAAATTCTCAGGAGGTACCATTTTGAAGGTTGAACTAAGGCCTCATGCATGTGAAACATACCTCTAGCATTGAGCCATACCTGTACCTGCAGCCCATTCCTCACTCATGCTGAGGTAAAGCACAGCACAGTCATGCATGACTCAGTCAGTCTTTGATGACTTTTTGGCTTTCTATGAAGAGACATGATTTTCTATGAAGAGACAGTATTTTCAAGAGCCCTTTAAGGTCAGTTATATTCCCATTCCAACATAGGAAACAGGGAAACAAACTTCACTGAGAGCCTACTGTATACCAGATAACATGCTGAGTGCTTTCAATCACATTTTTATTTCACTTAACGCTGTTCTTATGGTTTATGAATAGGTGTCCTCCCAAAGCCTCATGTAGTAATGGGGCGGCTTCTGGAGTTTGTGATTGATTATTGTGGGTGTGGGTGCTGCCCCTGCCCTGGGACGGGTAATTTCCATCACAATATAGGAGCAGAGAGGCTAGCTAGCTGCGGAGCTGCTGCCACTCCTTTTGTGCTCTTGTTCTTTGCTGCTGCCTCGCACCTCTGCTTGGAGTCAGCTAAGTATGGACTGAAACCTCCACTAACGGTGAGCTAAATAAACTTTTCCTTCCTTCATTTTGGGTGTTGGGTATTTGTCCCGGCAATGAAAGAAGAGTAACTGAGAC
The DNA here is from genome assembly GCA_004027915.1 of Capromys pilorides. Taxonomy (NCBI): domain Eukaryota; kingdom Metazoa; phylum Chordata; class Mammalia; order Rodentia; family Capromyidae; genus Capromys; species Capromys pilorides. The sequence continues at coordinate 51,802 of PVKN010001171.1, read as the reverse complement.
ACCTGTGATGCAAATTTTATTACTGTGTCATTTTATAGGTGAGAAACATAAAGTCTAAAAACAAAAAACTTAGCCGGGCGTGGTAGTGCACACCTGTAATCCCAGCACTTGGGAGGCTGAGGCAGGAGGATCAGTGTGAGTTCAAGACCAGCCTGGGCTACAAAAGTCAGCTCAAGGCCAGCCTGAACTGCATAGAGAGACCCTGTCTCAAAAAGACAAAAAAAAAAAAAACTTGCCTAGGGTCACATAGACATTAGGTAATAAAACCAGAGCCTAGACCAAAAACCTCCTAGTTCCAAAACATAGATCCATGAGATTTCCCAAATAGAGCCATGAGAAGGTCATTGTCTCCCTAATTTGGCCACCATTTTTGCTAACTTAGCTTTCACTAAGATAAAGCATATAGGTCTTTTAATTCTGAAGGAATTTATTGTTAAGTAGTAGAGAAAAACAGACTAGGTCAAAGTAGGGATGTTATTGACAATAATCCTTGACAATAATCTTAATTCCAGAACTCAGGAGGCAGAGGCAGGAAGATCACCATAAATTTGAGGCTAGTCTGGGCTACGTAGTGACTTCAAGAGCAACCTAGAATACATAGTAAGACCCTGTATGAAAAGAAGGTAGAAACTATAACTCTTAGACCTTTATTCTCTTCCCCCACCCCTCTAATCTGTAGTTTTTGGCTCCATTTTTTAAATGTTTCACTCATCTGGCAAAAAATAAAAGATGGACTATACCGTCCATATACCAGGCATAGTGCTCACCGTGTAGAAATGAAGTATTTCTTGAGTACAGACTGCTCTTGCTACATCCTCTCCATCCCATTATATTAATCTCTGCCTCCAATTTTTCTTCATACCAATTAATTCTATGTAGTATAGATGAATTCTCAATCTTCCTCAAACACTGACCCAGTCCTGTGATGGTGAACCTTTTAACAGACTCAGTGCCCAAACTGCAACCCAGAACCCACTTATCGATCACAGAGTGCCAATACTGCAGTTAAACTGAAGACTGATGTTTTAGTTTAGAAGAAAATTCATGCACTTTGGTTCACTGACATGGCCTAGGTGCCTGCTGCTGCTCCCGTAGATTAGCCACCACTGACCTAGGCACTCACTAATGGCTCCTCATTTCCTCCACTATAAATCTCAACTATGGAATAATTGAGAAAAGTCTCAAAGAGGGAGCAATGGCACAGGGGACCGCAGTTTGATTCCCAGCTCCACATGCCTTACGAGGCAAGCCCTGAAGGCAGACTGAGCCAGCCAAAAAAAAAAAAAAAAAAATCCTTCTCAAAGAGTGAGCAAAACCACTTAAGGGTTATAACCACCAGCAATGCCATAGGGGTAGGTCTGCTTTAGCCCTATGGGAAAAAAAAAGTGCACATCTTGCCCCACCTTGTCCTGGGTGCTGGATATGGAACTACAGGATTTAATATTTTCCCTGCTATATTTGGTCTTGTTTTGATCCTCTTGGTTTCTATCCCCTTTCTTCCCTCTTCCCTTTTTTTTTTTTTTTTTTTTTTTTAAATATATTCGGTGCAGGATCTCACTACACAGCTCAGACTCGTAAGTTATCCTCCTGTTTTCAACCTCCCCAGCACTGGGATTACAGGTGTACGCCAACACACCCAGTCTCTATGGCTCAGCACACCTGGGGGCATAGCTGGCAGCATGTGGTGCAGGGGATTAAACCCAGGTGGGTCACTGCACTTACCTAAGCAGGCACTTAGTCCACTGAACTATCTCACACTGGCCCTTCTTCCCTCCTTCCCCCACCCCCTCTGGAACAGGGGACCGAACTCAGGACCTTGCACAGGCCAGGCCTTCATTCCTTCCCTTCTTTTTTTTTTTGAGCCTTGTAGCCCGTGGCCAGTCTCAAACTTCACAGCAATGATCCTCCTATCTCAGCCTTGGGAGTGCTGGAATTACAGGAGTGCACCACCATGCCTGGTTCTTCTTCCTTTTTTTTTTTTTTTAAAGACAGTCTTCAGGCTGGCCTTGAATCACTGTGTAGCCCAGGCTGGCCTCCTGCCTCAACCTCTCCAAGCACTGGGATTACAGGCATATGTCACCACACCTGGCCTCCTCCCTCCCCCCTTTTTTAATGGAAATGTTTCCTCTGGGCCATTATTTATCAGCAGTGATATCTTTTTGATTTTTGTAAGAGCTCACAATTAAGAATTTGCCCTAAGTCTCAGAGGAGACTTTAGACTTGAACTTTTTAGCAGTGCTGAAACTGTAGGATTTAGCAAATCTTAGAGATGGACTAAGTCCATTTTTGCATAAAGAGATAAAAATGAGTCTTTCAGATGGGCCAGAGGTGGAATGTTCTGGTTTATATGTAAATGTCTCTCAAATCCTCATGCACTCGAAAGTGGTGCCTTTGGAAGTTGATTGTACTATAGGGGCTTATAGCCGACTTGCTTTGAGGAGGTGAGGTCTGGTTGGAAGAGGTGGTCCACTGAGGGTGTGGCTTGGCTTAGCCCCTCCCCCACTTCTCTCTCCACTTCCTCTGCTTCCTGTCCACCATGCTGTCCTGCCTTAGTGCTGGCCAACCATGGGAATACTGAGGCACTGAAACATGAACCAAAATAAACTTTGCCTTCTTTAAGTTATAGGTATTGGGTATTGTGTTTGGGCAACAAGAATGTGTCTAAGACCCTCTCAAGCCAGGAGTGTGTGTTTCTTCTGAATTCCCATACTTTTTTTTTTCAACTGGAGATCACACACAGGATTTCATGCTTGCCAGGCAGGCACTTATGCCACTAAGCTATCTCCCCAACTACCATACATTTAATTTGTACCTCTTACTGGCTTCCTAGATCATTGACTAGAAGCTAGAGTAACTTGTACATCTTTGCATGTTTTACAGCTAATATTAGATATTTAGTGTGTATTGACTAAAAAGAATTGTACGTGCAATATGTGTCCATTATAATAAGCTGAAGCTCAATGATACTAGGAACTATGTTTTTGTTTGTTTTGACCATAGTGGAAGTGACCATATTGTGAGCTCAGAGCTCAGAATCTTTGTAATGAGCTATATCCTTGGCCTTTTTTTTTTTTTTCTTCTTCTTCTTCTTCTTTTTAAGATGCTCTTGCTAAGTTCCTTAAGTTAGGCCCAAACTTATGATCCTCCTGCCTCAGCCTCCCAGAGTGCTAGGGTTATAGGCATGCATCACAATACCCAGCAACTATATCATTTTGACTCTGTATCCCTAGCATCCTCAAAATACCTGATAAGCTTTTGGTGAATGAAATATATCATAGGTACCAGTGACTTGGACATAAATTTCCTGATGGTATAATAGAAACATGGAAATACTTTGTTGTTGTTGTTTGTGTTTTTGAGATAGGGTCTTGCAATGCAGTTCAGGCTGGCCTTGAGCTCACTTTTGTAGCCCAGGCTGGTCTTGAATTCGCACCCATCCTCCTGCCTCAGCCTCCCAAGTGCTGGGATTACAGGCATGTGCCACCACGCCCGGCTATTTTAAAAATTTATTTGTATATATATTTATATTAATATCTTAGGCATAACAGCAATTTCAGCACTCAGGAGATTGAGTCACATGAACTTGTGATCACAAATTCAAGGCTAACAACACCGTGAGATCCTATCTAGGGAAAAAAAAGTCCTATGATAAAGTTATGCATTAATAGACTTACTTTACAAAAAAAGAAATTGTGACTTACAGAAACTAAGTCTAGTATTCTGGAGACTGAGGATCACTGTGCCAGCCTGAATTATACAGCAAGACTATGTCTCAAAAAAAAAAAAAAAAAAATTGAGTTATTTATAATCACTTAACCAATCAGTAATAGAACTATATCTAAAATTCAAATCTTTTTCTTTTGAGACAAATCCTCACTATATAGTTCACCCTGACCTCAAAACCTCAAACTCACAGTAGTCCTTGTGCTTCAGCCTCCCCAAGAACAGAGACCACAGGTGTGTAGCTAAAATTTAAGTCAGCTTCTCTCTCTCTCCCTCTCTCCCTCTCTCTCTCTCTCTCTCTCTCTCACTGATAGTTCGCACTATATATGTCGTTCATGCTTGCCCAAACTCATTTCAGTCTTCCTGCCTCAGTCTCCCAAGAGTAGAGACCACAGGTGTATGCCTAAAATTCAAGTCTCTTATTCTGGTGGCACATACCTATATTCAATGTTATATAATTATATTCTGAAGACTGTGGCAGTCTGATCCCTATGAGTTTAAGGCTAGCCTGCTCTACATTATAAATTCTAGTCCAGTCTGACATAGCAAGACTTAGTCTTAAAAAAAATAGTTCTTGGATGAAATTGTTGGGCCAAAGGTTAGGTAAGCTCTGTGTGCTAAAATGTTGTGGATTTTGTGGGGTAATGTATTATAGTCATGTTATAGGAAATAGGATTAAAGGTAGAATTTTTATCTACATGCTAGATAGTTCAAAACTCAGACCAAAAAAATTTTCTTTGTTTTTTTGGCAGGGCCTGGGGTTGATCCCAAGGCCTTGCCCACAGTGCCCTATCATTGTGCTGCATACAAATATCCCCAGCCCACAAACACTATTTTTGAAGAAAATACTAGCTCTGCCTGTGAACACCCCTTCAAGGTGAGAGACTGTCTAGGTGCCCTCCGCATGGGTGCCTGTCCTCACTGGCTGTTAGAATGTGAGTATGATTTCAGCTGGCAGCACTCAGGTCTCCAGGACTTTGCCAAGCTATTCAAGCTGGAGCTTACCACGAGACAGTATTCACAGAGGCCAGGTGGGTGTTGTGGCCAGGGTACCTTGACACTCATGCTATCACCCCCTCTACGTTCATTTATGCCCTGACAGGCCAGACAAGCGAGCTGAGTGTCTAGTGTTCACCGGCTCCTTTTGAGACTGCCATTTGCCCACTGGCTGTTAGGCAGGATACTGAGGATCGTTATAAGAAAGAATCCTATCAAATCACTCGTTCGATCTGTTCTGAGGATATCGTGGGGTACCTGGTATGACATACCCGTTTGTCTCTCATCAACATTTCTTGAAGGGAAAAAAAACTGTCTGATCCTAATAACAAGGAATGCTTTTCTTCTCGGAAGAGTAACTTTGTTTTTACCTTATGGACATTGTGAATATTTAACTTAACTCTGTCTGGTTACCTGCCAAAGAGCTTAGAGCCAAACTTGTGGCTCACCCATAACAAATGTGCTGTATGCCTCGTTAACTTCATTCTTGGCTCTAGTTTAGGTCTCTGCTCCAGTTATTCTGTCTGCTTAAGAAAATCTCAATTCATGCTATCACATTTATATATAAATTTTTTCGTCAGCAGCTTTATTTTTTTCTGAAGTAGTTCAGATTATGATATGTTCAGTGTACATAAAACGATCTTGGATATCTCTTTGTTACTTTATTTACTTAAGCTTTTGTCTTGAAGGATATATTTATTTTTGTGTATGGATTTTTGTGGGGTTTAGATTATATGAAGATTATTGTCACAATTACAGTTTAATATGTAATCAGATGCCAAAATAACTTTTTGTTTTTTGTTGTTGTTGTTGTTTGTTTTTTGTTTTTTGAGATAGGGTCTTGCTATGCAGCTCAGGCTGGCCTTGAGCTCAGTTTCATAGCCCAGGCTAGTTTTGAACTCACACTAATCTCAGCCTCCCAAGTGCTGGGATTGCAGGCATGAGCTACCACACCCAGTTTGAAATAACTACTAATGGCCAAATTGGTTAAATTGATGTAACACTAGCCCTATCTTTTTTTTTTTTTTCCTAAGACAGAGTCTTGCTACATAGTTATATAGTTCAGGCTAGCCTTGAGTTCATTTTTTTTTTTTTAATTTTATTTTATTTATTTATTTGTTTGCTTGTTGTGTTTGTTTGTTTCTTTATTTATTCATTTTGTGGCTGGCTCAGCCTGCCCTGGTGGTGGCGCTGGCGCAGCATGTGGTGCCGGGGATCGAACTGCAGTCCCCGCAGTTGCCTGAGCCCTCCTAAGCAGGCGCTTTAGACCACTGAACCATC
>PVKN010001171.1:0-45702 GCA_004027915.1 Capromys pilorides | reverse complement strand
GAGTTCATTTTATAGTCCAGGCTGGTCTTCAGTTTACAATAATCCTCCTGTCTCAGCCTCCCCTGTGCTGGAATTACAGGTATGTGCTACCACATCTACCATGCCAGGCTCTCTAGCCCTATCTTTTATGGCAATATTACTGTTTTCTTACGGCCTACATTGGTTGTTTTATTTACTTGTTTTGGTGACTGTGGGACTTGAATCCAAGGTATTTGCACTGAGCTTAATCCCTAGTGATACTCTCCCCATCTCTCTCTCTCTCTGTCTATCTCTCTCTTTCTGTATCTCTCTCTCTTTCTCTCTCTCTCTCTCTCTCCTTTGGAGGCTAGGGTGGGGAGTAAGGGTTTTAACTATGTATGTCAGGCTAGCCTTGAACTTAACCATGTAGCCTAGGCTGGCCTTGAACTTGTGGTGATCCTCCTGCCTCACTTTTCTTAGTATTGGGATTATAGGTGTGCACCAGCATGCCTTACTCTCTTTATTTTTTGAGACAGGTTTTAAATTTCCCCAGGGTTGGATTGAATTTACATTCCTCTTGCCTCAGCTTCTCCCAGTGCTAGGATTACAGACATGTGCCACCATACCCGGCACTGTGCTTTGTTTTATACTCCCAGACTCTGACAGTTTATTGCTGTGTGAATTTTAGAAATACTATGCTGCTAAGTCAGTGTGTAGCAGTTAGCCGCCACCTCTGTTGAGTCTGTAAGCTCAAGTATTATATCATCTTCTACACCATTAGACTTGTTAACACTGTGTCTTGGGTGATCAAGAGCATATTAATCTCATCAGACAATTTGTCTTGTTATTTGGATAAGATAATTTGAATGGGTATTTGTTTCAGGTATTTGTTCAGGCCAGCCTGAACTGCATAGCAAGACCCTGTCTCAAAAAAAAAAAAAAAACAGTTATTTTGGCACTGTTTTTTTTTTATTGGTTTGAAGTTCTGTCTGAATTTTCTGATTATCTTACTGATATCATCCAAAAGATGTATTATTTGAACAACTTTTTTAACTCTTCTAGTACCTTCAAGAAAAATTATTTGACCTTTTCTATGTGGTCTTACTATGTAACAACCTCTTCCTTTCATAATGTAAAGTGACAGTGATTAGAACTATATGAAATCGAAGTTTTCTACAACCTTCTCAGGTATGAATGGCAAGTAGGTACTCTAACAGGACAGAAACAGTTCACTGGCTGTTCAAAATGTAACTAACACATCAGTCATAAACTAGGGCTAGATTCTTGGGCCACACAGCTCTTAAAAAGTCAGAAGAGCTAGACATGGTGTTGCATCCCAGTAACCTGTGTGAGGTTTGAGAGGAGGACCACAAGTCCAAGGCCAGTGTGGGCAGTTTAGAGAGACAGGGCTAAATAAAAATATAAAGAGGGCTGAGGAGGTATAGCTCAAGGATCCCTGGGTTTAATCCTCAGGGCCACAATAAAAGAAGAAAATGGGAAGAGGAAGGGAGAAAAAAAAAAGACTTGGTATTTAAGATGGGAAATGTGCAGACATGTTATATATCACCTGTGCTGGTCAGCATCAGGAATGATTTTCTTTTGTATTACTCGAAGTTTTTTTGGTTCTTAAAATTCAAGTCAAAAAAAAAAGTTTTTTGTTTTTTGGTTTTTTTTTTGGGACCAGGGTTTGAACTCAAGACCTTGCATTTGCCAAGGAGGTACTTGTGCCACCAAGCTATCTCCCCAGCCCCTTAACTATAGTTCTAATCACTGTCACTTTACATTATGGAAGGAAGAAGCAAATCTCTTGAAAATTAGTGTTGAAATCATTTCCCTTGGCAATTAGTAACTTTTTCTTCAGATCTTTTAAATTCATCTTAATATAAAAATAATTCACTATTGTTATGCATATTCATTAAAAAGCCAACATACAGGGCCTACAAGATACTTCAGAGGACTAAGCACCTTCTTAGCCAAGCAGAGGGACCAGGGTTCAGTGCCCAGCACCACATGCCATGCTGGCTCTCCACTCCCGGGTGCATTGAACAAGCCATGGAGTCCAGGTGTGGTGGCACATGCCTGTAATCCTAGCACTAGGGAGGCAGAAAGCAGGAGGATCACTAGGAGTCGAGCTGCATAGTGAAACCTTGTACCAAATACATTTAAATAAGTTAACTTATTTATTAATAATAAGCCAACATATGGTTCCTGTTACGGTACTTGGTAAAACATTAGCTATGATTTATCTTTGCATTTAAATAGAAAATTAAAATTTTATTTTTAGTGTCTGCATAGAAAATATTCAAAGTTCTAATTCTGAATTGTTCATATGCAGAATCTATGCAAGTTTCTTGCATATTTAATTGTAGTGAGGTATGTAGTGTTGCTAAACTACAAATACATTGAATCTTTACCACAAGCCTGTACGAATAGCTGGCATTTTACAGCCTGGTATCTTGTCCAGCAGCAGACACTGTCTTTTGTCTCTCCTTCAGCTGCAGGGACTTCTGAGCAGCCCCACTCAGTACAAGATGGACCCAGTAGTCCTGAGTTACATGGACAGTCTACTGCGGCAATCAGATGTCTCACTGCTGGACCCACCAAGCTGGCTCAATGACCATATTATTGGGTTTGCCTTTGAATATTTTGCACACAGTCAGTTTCAGGACTGCTCTGATCACGTCTGCTTCATCAGCCCTGAAGTCACCCAGTTCATCAAGTGTACTAATAGCCCAGCAGAAATCGCCATGTTCCTTGAACCCTTGGGTCTTCCCGACAAAAGAATTGTGTTTTTAGCCATCAATGATAACTCCAACCAGGCAGCCGGGGGAACCCACTGGAGTTTGTTGGTTTATCTTCGAGATAAAAATAGCTTTTTCCATTATGATTCCCATAGCAAAAGCAACTCCATCCATGCAAAGCAGGTAGCAGAGAAACTAGAGATCTTTTTAGGTAAGAAAGGAGACAAACTGGTCTTTGTGGAGGAGAAAGCCCCTGCTCAACAAAACAGCTATGACTGTGGGATGTACGTGATCTGTAACACTGAGGCCTTGTGTCAGAGCTTCTTTAGGCAGCAGCCAGACTCGCTGCTGCAGCTGCTCACCCCCACATACATCACGAAGAAGCGGGAAGAATGGAAAAATCTCATCGTCAGGCTTGCTAAGAACTAGCTGCTGAAGAATATTCCTGACTTTGGAAGCCTCTTCTTTCTGCCCTTCCTCACTCATTGGATGGTTGCTGTCTCAGTACCTGAGGGAAGATGCCTGGTAGAGAAAAGCTATTTTTTTAAAGGTTCTCATCATCTTCAGTGTCACAGTGGAAAGTTTCCCTTTAACCCTGACCTGAGAGCAATATGTTCTATGAAATTGTCTTTAGATTATGCACCAAAACCTTAACATTTATTACATATGTGCTTCAAGTAAGACTCTTCTTATTGGTATAAGGTTAATTCCCTTTTGATCTCCTTTTCCACATTGACTTATTCCAAAGGAAAAGCAGTGATCTCTCAAACAAAGACTACATGTTCTAGAGGAACACCAGGAAGAAAACTATAGGACAACCAAAAATGTGTTACATAGCCTACATAATTAAACAGGTCAGCTGACTGGAAGCAGACCAAGGTTTAACTTCATTTAAAGCCTAAATATTAGGCTAGGCATGGTGGCACACGCTGTAATCCCAGCACTTGAGAGACTGAGACAGGAGGACTCTGTATCAAAAACAAAAGACCTAAATATTACAAAAGCTCACTTCTGTGAGCAGAGCCTTTGCAGATATTTGAGAAAGTTGAGTTAGCTCATCTCTCTCTCTGGTATCTGGGAGGCTTGAAAAGTGGGGAATCTTGTCTGCAGTGGACTTCTCTGCTCAGTGTGCAGGTCAGCTTTCAACTGCAGATTGATAACAGCTCTTTGCCTTGTCTATTTGCCATGCACATTTTTTTTAACATAAAACAAGGAAAGTGACCTTTCTCAACCCTTTCACTTAATTCAAAATGCAGACTATGTAATTTTTTAAATGTGGAACTAAGAGTAAAGAAGAAATTATCCCCCTGAAACCACAGATGTGTTTTGCCATTATTTTACATACTTAAGGAGTAAATTGAGTATCCACATGAATTCTATTCCAAGTGAAAATTAGACTGTAAAATGTCTGAGTCCTGAATACCAAGGATTGGCTTCCGGGTGAGACTGACTTTAGCTCCCTCCCTAGCAGAGCCCTGCCCCCAGCCCACATGGCCCAAAATAACCTCATCCTTCCCCCTCTCCCCCAGTAACCATGGAGGCACTCAGTTCCTTCTAGCCAGGAAAGGGGAAACACAGCAAGTATAAATAAGTACAGGTCACAGGGCAGGCTTGAGTGAATGTGAGTTGACACTAAAAGTCAAAGTGAAAGTTACAGAAAAAGTTTCCGCTAAAGTGTGTTTTAGATAAAAGGGCCTCCTGGAGGATGAGGGTGAGAAAAGATTAACTGGCAGTCAACCAGAGAGGGACAGCAAGAGGAGTGACACAGGTTGCTGGCAGGCTACTGTGTGGATAAAGATAAGGCAATAGCATTTCAGTGACTGTTGACGCAGACTGCTATGAGTCAGACTCTCAGAAAGGTGGTCTTTCTGACAATACCAAGTACACTTGCTTAAATGTGAGACAGTCCCATTTGAGAATTAATACATTATGAGAGCAATCTTCCCTAAATCCTAAGATTTAACTCACAAATAAATTTGGGAGGCCAAAAACAAGAGGATCACTAGGAATCCACTCTGTATAGTGAGAACCTGTAGACCCTATACTAAATATAAAAAATAAAATAAATTATTCAACAAAGTCTTTAAAAAAACAAAGCCTTAGATCTCCTTTACCAAATACATAGCATGATTAGACTATGCCACCTGTTCATATTCTAGAATAGGTGGTAATTTGTAAATATTACCATTATAAGCCATGGGAGAATTGAAAAGTTGACATGTAGTTGTTCACTAGCTACTATAACAGCCCACATATTGTACATCTAGTGAACCATACACCTTTAATATGCAAAATTAGAAAAAAGATCTTTTGCAAGAATTATGCCTCCTTCTCTCTCAGACTCAAGATGATAACTGCAAAATTGAGCTCCTAGATATTCAAAAAGAAAGCAACTTGCTCAAATTTGAGTTAAGCAATTTTCAGATGCACCCACCCTACCCCATAAGTGTTCTCACATTTGTCCACTTGGGTCTTAGTGTGAAACTGAGAAAGGTCACCACATATTAACCCAGCTATAGATGGTGGTAAAAGATGGATGGATGGATGGATGGATGGATGGATGGATGGATAGAGAGAGAGAGAGAGAGAGAGAGAGAGATGGATAGATGGTCTTTTAACTTTATGTTATGGCCAGCTCAGCCTGCCCTGCTGGTGGGGCTGACACAGCATGTGGTGCTGGGGCTCAAACCACAATCCCTATAGTTGCCTAAGCAGGCACTTTAGACTGCTGAGCTATCTCGCCATATATTTAATTTTTATCAGTGGATTTTCTATTTATTTATCTCAGCCACAAATATTTCCACCCTTTGACTAGGTATCTGCTTAAGTTTACAAACACTGCTCCTAACTGGATTGGCACAATTGAAGAATTACAAGTGGATTCTATTTATGATATATACTTTTTCCTCTATTTTGAGAATTAAGCCCATATCTTTTGCTGGGCCCCAGCCCATGTTTTGTTTGATGGTTGGTTGTTTGGTTGGTATTGAGATAGGATCTCAGTAAATCACCAAGCTGAGCTCAAATTTATGATCCTCCAGCCTTAACTTCACAAGTGCTGGCATTATAGGAATGCACCACCACACCTGGGACTATATGCACATCAACCATATGTTTTAATAATCATTCCAATGAAATGTCAAAATGGAATTTCTCAGTCATGTGGTTATTGTACTGCAAATGCATTTTTTTTCCTTTCATCACTTAAAATAGAACAGGAGAAAATAATTACAGAAGTACACATCCTGTGGTGTTAGAAAAAGCAGTGGATATTTTAATCAAATCCAAGCACTGTCATTTAAACAACCTCAGGCAAGTTTGAGATTCAGAGTCACATCTGAAAAATGAAGAGTCAGTCCAGCAAGTTGGCTCAGCAGTCTAAAGCACCTCCCTAGGAAAGTTTAGGCAAGCTCAGGGACCACAGCTCAATCCCCTGCACCACATGCTGCGCCAGCCCCACCCCCAGGGCAGGCTGAGCCAGCCATAACACAAATAAATAAATGAAAAAGAAAAAAGAATCTAGGCATCTTACAGTAGGGTCTCTTTTTATCTAAAAACTGAAGAGAGTCTAAGGTACTTACATAAGCCTCCTTTCCCTTCTGTCCTTCCATCTAGTTGCATTTTAAACCTTTTTTTTTTTTTTTTTTCAAAGTACCGGGGATTGAACTCAGGACCTTGGACTAGCCAAACAAGCACTTATTCTACTGAGCTATCTCCCTGACCATTTTTGTCTTTTTTGAGACAGAGTCTCACTATGCATTTCAGGCTGGCCTTGGACATACAACAATCCTGCCTCAGCCTCCTAAGTTCTAGGATTACAGGCATGTGCCACCACACCCAGCACTGCATTTCAAAACTAACAGCATTTTTTTGGGGAGGGGGACCAGTAATCAAACTTGGGACCTCTTACCTGCCAGGCAGGCACTGTGCCACTGAGCTATATCCCTAGTTCCTAACAGCAAACTTAAAAACTTAGTTTTATATTGCCATGCAGATAAAACAGATATATGAAAAGCTGATTTATATTGCCTGATAAATACGGTTAAGTTCAAAAGAGCCGCCTATGGAAGGATGATAATAGGAACAAGTATATTATGTACAATATGCAGGAAGCCAAGGGTGAGTTGGAGGATTACTGTGAGTTCAAGGCCAGCTTGGAGTACATACCAAGATCCTATCTCAAAAACAAACAGCAACAATTGGGCTGGGGAGATAGCTCAGTCGAGTAAGTGCTTGTCTGGCAAGTGTGAAGTCCTGAATTCAATCCCCAGTACTGCAAAAAGAACAGCAACAACAAAAAGTGCAGGAAACATGATATACACATATATCACTCATATATATGTAAAGTACCATATACATTTAAAACAATATGTATGTATTGTATTATATATATATATATATATATATATATGTATATAGTTTTACCTAATTCTAATGTTTTTCCAGGTATTATTAGCCCTATTTATAAATAAGCAAAATGACAGAAGCTCAGTTGGCCTCCACCTCATACTTTCTGTCTATCCCTTCTCTCTCTTCCAAAAGTGATAGCAAGAACTCCTTGCTTGAACATCTTAAATGTATTCTCTCTTCGCTTTGTAAATGTCACATATTCCACTTGTATATTACAATAATGAGAACGTGTCTCTAGCTGCGAGGCAGCAGGACCCATACAATATCTGGTTTGCTTTTATACATCAGGTTGTCTCTGGCTCAGTGCCTCACAGCTGCCCAGTTTACCTTTCACATTCCTCGTGTGTGAAAGATGGAAAGTAAAACAAAAGCAGCAGTCTGGAGAATCTCATTTAGAAAAGAGAAGGCCTTAGGAATTGTATCCAAAACTTGAAACTAAGTAGAGATACAGCTCTCTGCGCAACAGTGGAAAAATCCGTCACTGAGTTCCAAGTGAGGCTGAAATTCCACTAAGGAAAAAACAAAGTGCCAAATGCACTTCAAGGTTCTCATGGAGGAAAAAACTAACATGTCAGAAGTTAAGGGAAGCGCTAACCACCTTGATTGCCTGCACTGGGAAAGTTTTTGTTGCTCTGGGGAAAAAAAAAAAAAAAAAAAAAAGATCCTGCAGTTTGTGTTAAAAGACAAAATAAGGGTATAAACCAGTCATAGTGGCCCACGTCTGTAGTTCCAGTACCTGGGAGGCTAAGACAGGAGGATCACTTTGAGTTTGAGGCCAGCTTGGGCTACGTAGTGAGACTCTGTCTCAAAAAAGAAAAAAAATTTTTGAATTTTTTAAAAGCTAAGTAGGGGCTGGGGAGATAGCTCCGAGGCACAAGTGCCTGCCTGGCAAGTGCAAGGCCATGAGTTTGAACCCCAGTCCCGCAAAAAAAAAAAAAAAGCTAAGTAAGGGTATTTTCCTGAATCCCCTCCCCACCTGTACCAAAACCAAACAACCTGCATATAGAAAAACCTTTGTGCATAATGCAGATGGGCCAGCTCTCTGCCCCAGGCTGTCTCCACAGGCAGCTCACACTCCAGTTCTCCTTCACACTTGCAAACCCTTGCCTCCCCTGGCTGTCTGGTGCTGTGTCCTTAAGGGAAAAATAGAGGCCACCAAAAAGTAACTCCATTTCCCTGATACCAGATCTGAAAGCCCTCCTGCACCTGCGCTCCTCTTAGAGCCTTCATTGCTGCTACGGTGGCCCTGGCACTGACAGTGACCCCTGCATCTGCCCAGACACCCTGTGGAAACAGTTCCTTCAGTGTAACTTCATGCTGAAGAACAAGCTACAGCAGATGGGATCAATGAACTTAAGCAACCTGACAGAAGATAAGGAAGTGCTAAGTATGTGCGTCTACCCTGGGCATCCCTTCAGCAGATCTGCTGATTCCTTCGGGATTTTCACATTTGACTTTGCTATATACTCCATGTACAAGCACTATCTTAGAGGTAACGTGGGGTTACAAGACTATGACCTCTTTAGTCATATCCTCACTGTTGGGCTTTTTTGGGTAGTTCTGATTTGAGGTTGTTATGAATAGCAGTGCTATAAGCACTCTTCATAAATAATATTTTTATTTCAAATTTTATCCTTGGGGGTACAAAAATAGGATGAAGACATCAAAGGCAGGACCCCATAAATAAATAGTTATCCCAGTACTCAAGAGGCTGAAGCAGGAGGATCACTGTGAGTTCCAGGCCACCAATGTAGGCTATATGGTGAGTTCGAGGCCTGGCTGAACTACATAGGGAGACCATGTCTCAAAAACAAAACACAAATTTCCAAGCTTCATATAGCCCCACCAATTTTTTTTTTATATTTGTTTGCATTTCTTGAAGTTTAATAGGTAATAACTGACATTCATCGAGTTCTTCGTGTATACCAGGGAATTCTAGGGATTCGACTTGAATTTTCTCATTTAATAATCATCATAGGAGCTAGCCATGGCAGCACACACCTCTAATGCCAATACTTTGGAGACTATGGCAGGATTGCCATGAGTTCAACACCATCCTGGGGCTACAATATGAGCTCAAGACCAGCCTGAACAGCATAGTGCAACTGTCTCAAAAAAAAAAAAAAAGTGGGGCCGGAGAGATGGTTCAGTGGTCTAAAGCGCCTGCTTAGGAGGGCTCAGGCAACTGCGGGGACTGCGGTTCGATCCCCGGCACCGCATGCTGCGCCAGTGCCACCACCAGGGCAGGCTGAGCCAGCCACAAAATGAATAAATAAAGAAACAAACAAATACAACAAGCAAACAAATAAATAAATAAATAAAATTAAAAAAAAAAAAATATGGGACCAGAAGAGCTTCACACTTGGGTTTTTGTGTTTGTGTTTTCAGATGGTGGAATATTTGCATATACATGGTGAAAAACAGTGGTGATGGAACCTGAGTCAAGATACATTTATGTTTTATACACAACTTCTACAAGTAGCCTGAGGATAATTTTATGCAGTATTTTTAGTACACACACATTTTGACTGCAGTTCATTACATGAGATCACATGTGAAATTTGCCACTTGTAGCATCATTTTAGTACCCAGAGCATCAGAATTTGAAGCACTTTGGATTTTAGATTTTCAGGCTATGGATGCTATTCTTATACCTGTTTCAGAGATGGAAGAGATTGAGCCCTGGAGCCACCAAAACTAAGTATACTGAATGGGTTTGAGTGTAGGTACACTCACTCCAGAACTTTTATTCTTGTCCAACAGGCTGTGCTCTATCTTGACTGGGGGACTGTTTTCTGGTTTTCTGAGACAGGCTCTCACTATGTAGTTTAGGCTGGCCTTGAACTTATATCTTGGTTGTTAGTAATACTTTATTTTATTTCTATGTATTTTAACTCAAAAGAAAAGATTGCTATTAAAACCAAAATTAGGACCCATGAGATAGCTCAGCAGTCTAAAACGCCTTCTTAGGCAAACTTAGACAACCGCAGGGACTGCAGTTTGATCCCCGGCACCACATGCTGCTCCAGCCCTACCCCCAGGGCAGGATGAGCTGGCCATAACATACATACAACAGTTAGCTTTTTTAAAAAATTGAATGTAGCTTTCCTGATTTCTAGGAACATACCCCAACATGTTTTCATTTCATTTTTTTAGTACTGGGGATTGAAAGCAGGGCCTTTGCACTCAACTACATTCCCTGCCCCCTACCCCTTTTTTTATACTGAAAATCAAACTCAGGACCTCATACTTGCCAGGCAGGCACTATGCCACTGAGCTACATCCCCAGATGCTCCCCTTAAAAAAAAAAAAAAATCTGAGACAGTGTCTGAAATTGGGTCTAAATTGGGTCTAAATTGCTGAGTTACCCAGATTAAATTCAAACCTTTGACCCTCCTGCCTCAGTTTCCCAGAATTCTGGGATTCTGGGGATGCACCACCATGATTTTTTTAGACCTGTGTGGTTAAGAATGGAGTTGAGGTGCCAGCCAGATAGCTCAGCAGATTGAAGCACCTGCTTAGGCAGAAACAGAGACCAGGGTTCAATCCCTAGAATGCTGTGCTGGCCCCACCCCCAGGGCACATTGAGACTGCGATTGAGACTGGGCATGATGGCACATGCCTTAATCTCAGTCTTGGGAGGCTGAAAACAGGAGGATGACTGAGTCCAATCTGTGTAGTGAGACCCTATAAGCCCTGTACTAAATACATTTTAAAAAAAAGAATGGAGTTTTGGTAGTCTATGCAGACCAGGAGAATACAAAAGAGATTAACCGTTTGACTGCTAAGGAGCACTATCGCGCTCTTCCTATGTTACTTCATAATGCGAAGAGCGTGATAGCAGCAGCCAAGCGGTTAAATATTCCAAATAATGAAAGAAATTTAGATTTTCATCAGATGGCCTAGAGAAAGACAATGAGATCTACAAAGCAGGAGGGGGAGGTTAGTGAGAGAACAGAGTCCTAGAAACATAGCAGGAGAAAGGGCCCTACTGAAAGGGCCCTGATCAGTGAGATTCCTGCCATCATTAAAAAATGTTGGGGCTGGGGAGATAGCTCCATGGCCCAAGTGCCTGCCTGGCAAATACAAGGTTGTTAGTTCAAACTCCAGTCCCACAAAAAAAATAAAAATAAAAAAAAAATGCTAAAGCCAGCCATGGTGGTGCATACTTGTAAGCCCACCATTCAGGAGGCTGAGGCAGGACGGTTACTGAATTCAAGCCAGCCTGGGCTACATAGTTCAAGGCCAGCCTGGACTACATAGTACCACCCTGTCTCAAAAGCTATTAAACTTCCATCACCAGGTGTCTATACATTGAATTTGAAGTTTCCCACTCTATAGCATAGTTTTGACTCTTAAACCTTGCATACGGTTTGAAAGACACCACCCATCCTCGGCACTGGGTCACTTGGCGAAATGGAGGGTGTGGAGTGGCACAACATGAGCCACAAAGGGGATGACCAAGCCACACGAGACAGTGGCTGTGTAAGACAGTGGTCAAAGTCTGCGCAAGAGACTGAAGCAACCTTGGAAGCCTTTGGAAGTCTCAGACTTCCCCACAGTGGCTGGAGTTAGGTCTCAGACCATTTTTATGTTGAAAGAATGACCCAGAAATGTGAAATCATTTGAGGCTTTCCAGGTTGGAAACTTCTGGGTTATATGAAAGTGAGAAAAAGCACTTGTTGAACCCTAGTAACACTGGTTTCTTAGCAGGATTTGTCATGATCTCTGCCTTCGTGTATGGTTGTTTCCAGGACACCAAGCCTTTGTGGTTTCCCCCTTCCTTCTCATGCCCTGCTCAGTTTCCTTGGCCAGTTCTTCCTTTTCTCCCTGATCTCACATTGACAGTGTGCCTCAGGGCTCAGTCATCCAGCCTTTCTGTCACCACCACTGATTCCCTGGATGACCTTATCCAGGGTCATGTTTCTTTGTTTTTGTGGTACCGGGGATTGAACTCAGGACCTTGTGCTTGCCAAGCAGGTGTTTATTCTACTGAGCTATATTCCCAGCCCCCAGGGTCATGTTTGTAAACACCAGCTTGTGTATGTAGCACCCAGATCTGTCTCCCACACTTCTCTCTTTCACCCAGCCCATTGCCACTTGACATCCCCATCTGGCTGTCTGAAGCTCATCTCAAACCCACCATGTCCAACACTGCAATTCTGATCTTCTTTCCCACAGTTTCTAGTGGTCTCACTCAGGGCTTTATCCATCTCCATTCTTCCAAGTCCAAAACCATGGAGCCTTCTGTACAACTCTTTTCATAGTACCACACCTCCAGTTCTTTACGCAATACTGCTCCTTCTACCTTCAGAACAGACCCAGAACCTGCCCATTTCCCCCACCTCTGCTTCTATCGTCTTGGCCATGACTACCATCACCTACCTGGATTACTACAGAAACCTAACCAAAAGGCTTCTACCTTTCCCTCCTTTCAAACCTATATCTGTGTATATCACTATACACAGCTCAGACTCATAGTGATTCTCCTTTCTCAGCCTGTCTAGTGTTGGGGTTACAAGCATGGGTCACCATACCCAGTTTTGGCAGCCAGCATGGCACGCCATTCAGGGCCAGCACAGCATGCGGTACCAGGGATTGAATCTGGGTCCTTGTGCATGCCAGGAGGCACTTAGACCCCCAAGCTATCTCTTCAAAAAAGAAGCCAGCCCTTCTTTTTTGTCTTTTTCATATAGGGTTTGACTGTGCATTTCAAGCTGGCCTCAAACTTACACAGATCCTCCTGCCTCAGCCTACTAAATGCTGGAATTACAGCCATGCACCACCCCTCCTGACCCACTCAAAGTTCTTATAGTCATCTCCCGTGCTCTCCCTTCTTCCCCTCCCCTAAACTTCAGTGAATTCTGGTCCCTTTTGTTCTCTCTTCCAGCTACAACCACATCTTTGCCCGGACAAGCAAGCTGGCTCCCCCCGCCCCCAACATGAGACCCTAGGTGGGTGCCATTCTGTTTCTCTACAGTGTTCCACAGAGCTTAGTGTCTGACTTCTTTGAAACATTTCCTTACCAACTTCTCAAGTAGACCCTTCTAGCTGTTCTCTTCTAATGACAGTCCCCTATCTGCATCACCAAGGTCCTTTTTTTGTAGTGCTAGGGATCAAACCCAGAACCATGCACATAATAGGTGAGCATTCTACCACTGAGATGCTCCCCAAACCCTTTTTTATTCTCAAACAGGGTCTTGCTACATTGTCCAGACTGGCTTCTAGCTCACCAGTTTTCTGTCTCAGCCTCACTAGCTAAGATTATAGGCATGTGGTGCCACATCTGGCTTTTCTTATTCTTTCTTTCCCTATTTTCTCTTAGAATTTATTTGAATGAAAATGTCACCCCTACTGTCTTAGTCACTTTCCTCATTGCTGAGGCATGTTACCTGACACCCACAATTTAAAGGAGTTCAATTTGTCTCACATTTCAGTTTCTTTCTGTCTCTTTGTCTCTCTCTGTTTCCCTGTCTCTGTCTCTCTTTCTCTTTCTCTCCCTCCCTCCCTCCCTCCTTCTCTTTCCAGGAATCAAACTTAGGATTTGCGTTTGCCAGGCAAGTGCTATGCTGCTGAGCTATGTCCCCACGTAGACTCACAGTATGTAGAGGTTTTAGTCCATAGTGAGCCAGCTCCAAGGCAGAGTGGCATAGCAAAGGGGCCTGAGTGGAGGAAAGCCACTCATGACATGGGGTACAGGAAGCAGAAGGGAGGAGCCACAAAGGGAGGTAAACCCTTCTAGGTCACACCTGCAGTAACCCATCTCTTCCAAACAGGCCCTACCTTCTAAGAGCAGGTCAGCTACAAAGCCCCATAATCCAATCACCTTCCACAGGTCCTGCCTATGATTGCTTTAGAGGGACCTCTAGATATAAACCGTAACCCAACCAGCAGAATGAGTCCATAGTTTTATACAACACAGGCCTTTTCCTGTTGGCAAGGAACTGGCAGTTTTCCTTGAAGGTCAGATAGTAGATATTTTTATGCTTTACTGTCTTTATGGTAACCACTCAACCGTGCCTTAGAACTCCAGAGCATCCAGAGACAATACAGTACACAAATGAAAGAGCATGGTCGTGTTCCAATAAAACTATTTACAGAAATAAGCAGCCAGCCTCTAGGTCATCCTTTGCTGATTCCTGCTTTAGGCAAAGACACCTTTCGGGAAGTTAAGTGTCTTCACTGACCAGCCAGGATCTTCCCATCCACTCTATCCATTGCCCAAAAATAAATATTCTAGAAGAGTAAGTGCAAAGTCTGCAGGCAGACTGGGCATCCCTTACTCAAAGTAGCTGTTCAGTAAAATGTGATGTTGGGGTTGGGTAAGAAAAACAATCCTGGTATCAGCCACTTCTTGCGGAAGAATCCTAAGCACATTATCTGTCACTTTGGATTTTTCTCTAGAGATTTAAGATATTCACAATGATCTACTTCTAAAGCTTCTATTCTTGTACCATTAAGTTCTTTGGCATTGGTGATGAATACCCAAGAGTGTAGTTGGGTACACTCAACTGCACTCTGTTGAGTGTAGTTGGCCTGCGGTGTGGCTCAGTAGTATAGCACAAGGTCTAGATTCAACCACCAATACCCCAAAAACGAAGAAAAACAAAACTTGCCAATACTTTGAAGCCTAGGTCTTATCTTCTTGCCAGCCAGACCAATGATTTTCAGCTAGGAACAGTCCTGCCTGGTCTCTTCCCCCAGGAGACATTTGGCAGTGTCCAGAGGTATTTTGGGTTGTCACAATCAGAGGTGACGGTTACTCTAGTATCCAGTAGGCAGAGGCCAGGGATGTGGCTAAGCGTCTTACAATACGCAGAATAATCCCTGTAACAAAAATTATCCAGCCCCAAATGTTGATAGTGCTGCAGCCAACCACAATGTAGACAACAGCATTCTATGGAACTTTTAATCAACTGCCAAAGGTATCTTCCTAACCCGCCACCTCTGTGCATCACCTAAGCAGCTATAGCTCCCATAAGTCCTCACTGCCTGAAAGATCAAACCTCTTTTTTTTATCCTGGCATTTAGATCCAAAGGGATCCTGCCCACTGAGGTATCTTCTCCCGTTTTACCAGCACCACCCTCTGCACCCCCATCCTCTTGCTGATTACCATCTGCATTTCAGGAGGACCCCCGCATCTCTCCTTAGATCCAGGTCTGACTCATTCTTTGAAGCCCACGCATGCTGCCGCCCTGGCCGCTGAGTCAGCCTGCGTGACTGCCCCTGGAGAACTTGCCACCTCCCCTCCCTGTATTCAGTTATACAGCAACTCCACCCCCACCCCCACCAGACAGCCCCTTGGGGTCAATACTGCCTATGTTTCTATCAATATCTGCTTGCATGGGCAAACTGAAAATCGAATCATTATATTCCGAGTCAAATGAGATAATGATCATAAAAAGCTCCCAGAAAAGAGGGCTCAAGGGGCACCAGTGTTACCATAGCTGTGCAGACACATTCAGAAGCCCATGGAAGCAGTTTTATAAACTGCTTAACTGTGGTTATGTGCTAAAGACAGTATGCCATTCAAATTAGCCTGGCATTTAGAACCAGCAGCAAAGAAAAACTTCCATCAGAAATCTTACACCAATTAACACGCCTTCATGGTACACTGAATCCAGGAGCAGTGGGTGTCACATTTTCTCAAAGCCAGCCTCTCTGCAGTTAGCAAGTTAATGAACAGCTTGCGAGAAACTCTTTGCCCACTCCGACCCAATTTAGAAGCTGTTGGCCAGATAAGATAGCAATGTCCCATACTCCCTGCTTCTCCAGGCACCCAGCTCTGTGCCCCCCTCAAGGCCTCTGACCTCAGCCTCTGTGGGGTCTGAGGTCCCCAGAGATGTCACACTTCCTGGGCAGAAGACAGCTTCTCAGATCCTTTGGGTTCAGGAGAGGAGTTGGGGCATCACATTCTTAGCAGCCCAGGTCTGGCCCCCAGCCAGGCACTGAGTGGCAAACAAGAGGGAACACATTCCAGGAAGGCAAGAGCCCTGCCACCGGAGGGTGGTGGCAGGGCCCACGGCGCCAGGTGCAGCTTGGCTGCCTGTCTGGGCTTCTCTGTCTCTCCTTGTCTATCTGTCACTGTCTCTTTCTTCTCTTCCTCCCTCTGCACAGAGGGGGATGAACTCGAGTTTCTCTGGATTGATTACCATTGCAGAGGCCGAATGCCTCTCCATGGACAGAGCACATTTAACCTCTATCCTTTGGACCTCTCAGCCCTGGGGTCTGAAGCATGTTCCCTAAGTAAGAGAAAGTGTCATTGTCCTTGTTGCACACTTAATGGGACACAGGTTTCTTTCATTCTGTTCTGAGAAAACATACCTCACACAGCAAGGGCAAGACAGGGCAGAGCCTAGGGTCTCTGAGCCCTTGAAGCCAAGTGCCCTACCCGACGGCCAGATACACACAGATGCGCACTTGGCCTTCGCAGACACTGGCTCTGCTTTCCCACCCACCAGGCCTGCATGAGGTCCAGAGTGCCCTGGTGTCATTACCTTCTCTGTCACTACTGGTGCTGGGCAGGGAGGAGACTCCAAAGGGGAGAAGTGACCACCCGGCTGCCTGGAGATGCCCTTCCTCTGAGACACTCTGGTGCGCTTAGCTTGGAAGAAGCCTCTTTCCCCCAGCGACGAGATGAGACCCAGAGACCTTGCTTTGACTGAGAACAATCGTCTTTTACCAGGCAGGTCCTGGTCTTTTATCTGGGCTCTGCTGCCACCCAGTGGGCCACTTGTCATCTTTCCTGTCCCAGAGGGAGAACTGACCTTGGATGGAGCTCAAAGATACCAGGTTCCATCCAGGCCCAGACAAACCGGAGATCTTTCGCTGAGAAATTTCTCTCGCCTAGGACTCTGGGATCTGGGGGCCCAGCAGCTAGGAGAGGGGCAGCTTGAGTGTCAGGACCTTACCAGATTGCCAAAGGCCTAATGACCTGGCATCCAGGTGGGAGGCATCTGGGATGGGCAGCACCTTATTGCAGTCTCTGGATTTCCAGCCTTTGGTGGGCTGAAGTCCTCCCTACGCTGCCCTCCATCCTTAATTCTATCTCTAGAATACCTTCCCTTCCCAGGCCCCTCCTCATTTCTCCAGGATAAGGAGGGGCTTTTTTTTTTTTTTTTTTTTTTTATGGCAGGCTCAGCCTGCCCTGGGGGGTGGGACTGGTGTAGCATGTGGTGCCTGAGGATCAAGCCACAGTCCCTGCAGTTGCCTAAGCTTGCCTAAGCAGGTGCTTTAGAATGCTGAGCCATCTCACTGGTCCCAGGAGGGGCATATTTTAAAGGATGTAACTGGTTGATGTAACCATATCCCCCCCCAGGTCATCAGCAGGGTTCTCTTCCACACAGCACCCAGCCCCTCTTCCCTCCATCTCGACTTCAGCAGCCACAAAGCTGCCCCACTGTCCTCACACTTCAGAGCTCAGCTGCTGCGATCCCCAGGGAGGCTGTAAAATCCAAACTTCCCTTGCCCACTTCACTAAGCTCTTTTTAAAAAAATTTTTTTTTAAACAATGTAATAAAATACACATAGCTTTTACTATTTAACTCTTCTAAGTGTGCAAGCCAATAAGTGTGCTCACGTGGATATACAACCAATCTCCAGATATCTCTTGAGCCTGTGATACTGAAACTATCCATGAAAGAACTCCCCATCTCCTTTTCTCCCACTGTTACTGCAGTTCCACTTTCTATCCCTAAGAGCTGGCCAGCCACTCTGGGTCCCTCATGAGCGGTGTCATCAGGGCTTGTCTTTTGTGAGTGGCTTAATGTGCTCAGCAAAATGTCAAGTCACCCATGCCAGACCACGTGTCAGAACTATGTTCCTCTCAAAGCTGAGTAACATCTGTTGCATGAGTGGACCATGTTTTGCTGTCACCTCAGTGAATACTACAGTTGTTTCTACCTTTTTATCCCCTGATGTTGGGGCTCAATCCCGGGAGCTTATACATTTTAGGCAAATACTGTGCCATTAAGCTGCACCCTAACTGCGCCATTTGACATTGCGAATAATTCTGTTGTGAATGTACTACAAGTATCTCGAGACTTGCTTTCAGTTTTTTTAGTACCTAGTCAGAAGTGGAATTGCTGGATCATATAATAATTCTGTATTTAGCTTCTGACTAAGTACTAGACTATTTTTTCCAGCTACCCTTGTGTGTGCGCATGTGCACAGGCTGCAGCCTGAGACTGGAGCGTCTCAAGCCCACTAGGCAGTGCTCTACCTCTGAACTATGCCCCAACCACAAGTCACACCGTCGTGTATTCCCATCAATAACACAGAAGTTCCAATGTTCCCACCTCCTTGAGAACCATTGATTTTTTGTTTGCTAGCAGCCAGCCTGACTGTGAGGTGACATCTCATTATGGTTTAGCCTTGCATTGCAGTCCCATGTTTAGTAGTGACATGACCATTTTTTCATTGGTTATTGCCATTTGTATCTTTTTTATTTTAGAGAAATGTCTGTGGGCATCCTTTGTTCCTGAGGTGAGCTTTCCAGCCTTTTTTTCCATCACGGTTACTGGGTTAGGGCCCTTGAAACTTGTATGCCCTCTCCCATCATTTGCAGGAGCTGATCCCTCCATGAGGAAGGCTGCCCCCAGCTCCTCCCAGGACTGGCACAGGTACTGGCACCAGCTTTTCTTTCTTTTTTTCTTTTTTCCTTTCTTTCCTTTCTTTCTTTTCTTTTCTTTTCTTTCTTTCTTTCTTTCTTTCTTTCTTTCTTTCTTTCTTTCTTTCTTTCTTTCTTTTTTATGGAGAAGATTAGCCAGCTGGACTCAGTTTAGATGATCCCAATTTTGTTGACATCATCGTCATCAGGAGCCAGTCAAGCATATGCCTTCTGCTCTCCATCAGGCCTGATGAGGGTATTGGCCTCAGACACACTGATGTCATAGAGCTTCTTCCCAGCTTGATCTGGTGTTTACCGGCTTTGACATCCACAATGAACACAAGTGTGTTGTTGTTGTTCTCGATCTTTTTCATGGCTGACTTCATGATCGGGGGGACTTGATGATGGCATAGTGGTCAAGCTTGTTTCTCCTGGGGGCACTCTTCCAAGGGTATTGGGCTGTCTTTGGAGCCTCAGTGTCTTGGACGGTGGGAGGTGGGTGATATTTGTACCTTCTTTTTGTGGCTGTGGACGCCTTTCAGCACAGCCTTCTTGGCCTTCAGAGCTTTTGCTTTGGCTTCAGCTTTGGGAAGAACAGAGGCCTCCTTCTTTGCCTTCAGCACCATCTTGGTAAAAGGGGTGGGTACCAGCTTAAATGTCACTTTGGAGAAATCTCTGCATCCCATCTAAAGCCACCCCTCCCTTTTATCTCCTATCACCATGACTTATCTTTATGAAACCTGATCCCAACCTGCAGATGCCATTAGGATGCAGCCACTGCCTGCGTGTGCACTGCACCTGGAGCACTTCGCACAGCATCTGGCTGAGGGCCTGGACCCAAGGGGGCGTAAGTGGCGTGATGTGACCCAAAGTGGAATGGGCTCCGAGTCATAGGAAAGGCCACAGGAGCCTTCTGGCCTTGCCCTCCACACACTAATTCCTGAGTCAAGTACTATTAGGGGACATCGAGCAGGAGAAATGAGGAAGCATTGTCCCTTGGTGTCCACCCAGCTAAAGAAGGCTGTGGTCACCCTCGCCCTTCCCCATGTGCTGGGGAGCAAAACTGCCGTGTCCTCAGGATCCTGGGGATGACCTGGGCTCCGTCAGTCTCCTCAGTGCCGAGGATGTCAGCAGAGTACCTTTCGGGAGTTGTCACAGGACAAAAATGAACTTTGCATGCCACAGGACGCTAGAAAATAGCAGGTTTATTAAAAAAAAAAAAATGTCAAAGGCTAATGCCACGGTGGATCAACCAAGGGTGTTGAACCCAAAGTCTCAGAGAATTAGAGAAGCCTCAGCTGATGTAGGTGGCAATGCATAGCTTCTCACAGTTGAGAGCAGTGCACAGCAGGACCAGATTGGGGGACAAAAGGGAGAGACAGGGCAGTGCTCCAGTGGGGGCGGCTCGGAGCTGTAGGCACCAAGTGGAACTGCGCACCACCTGCCCTCCTATACTCCTCTTGCCCTTCAGCTCTGGCTGGGCAAGAGCTCCCCAGCGCCTTGGCACGGCCATGCATGACTTGGCACCTCCCTCGGCTGCCAGCTCCACCTAGCGAGGCTCAGAGAATGGATTTGTTCTTCCTGCCTGTCAGCAAGCACTAGGAGGTGAAGCACAGGGCAAGGAAGATCGTTTCCCTGAAAATATGATGGCAATGAGTGATGGAGCAGCTGCCCCATCTCTGAAAGGCAAGGGCCGGGCACTCACCCAGGGTGGCACTGTGAGGGGAAAAAAGGCTGGGTTTTACCTGAGACAGATTTGGTGACAGCCACACAAGAGGCTGGGCCCAGGTCCAGCTTACAGAGGGGATGAGGAGAGGGTGAAGATACCTCTGGTCTGGGCTCTGGGAGTTGTCACCTACTGTCACTGCTGCCAGTCAGTCCGAAGCATTTGTGGTTGTCATCAACAGGACAGTCAAGGTCTGAGTAAATCAGTCCCACCTGGATTTGTCTTATTAACTTCTGTGTCGGAAAGAGAGTCAGGCTACTCCTGAGGGTTCACATGCCACCAATGCTCTTCCTGGACACCCCTGAGGCCCTTCCAGGCCTCCAAAACCCTGTCAGCAGCCCAGATCCCAGGGGAGGCCAGGCCAGAGTTCCTGTTAGAAGAGAGGAACTTCATGTATCAGGCAGAGCCTGTCCTCCCCTTCCCCAGCCCCCACCCCACTATACACACACACTTTATTAACAGCACAGAGCCTTCACAGCCCTTGGCACACGGAGAGCAGGTGACATAAGTGATGCCGTCACACTTGGCTCCCTATCCAAGCCTCCCCAAGATGAGGGCAGTCAGGCAGAGAGGACACTATGAGGCCTCAAATCACAGCTGATACTCTTCCTGTCACCTATTCTGAGGGCCCATGACACTTTGGAAATGGTTGAGGACATGAGGGATAGACCTAGTACCAAATCTGTGACCACAGTAATCAAAGGAGGTCCTGCTCTACCTCTCTTACCAGAAAGTGACAGCTGGGGACCTGGAGTTCTGAGACCTCACAGCCCCTATCGACACCCCCTGCCGTGGACACCATCTCTGCAGTCTTCTGGGCTCTGCAGTGGGGAGAGGCGGGGCAGCTCAGCACCTCCCTCAGGCATGTGCACTCATCTCCTATTGGAATCCCAACCCCTGCTTGAGGTCTGAGTGGTGCCTGGATCCCCACAGAACCTTGTGGGCTTGGCTTCAAGACAGGGACTCTCAGGGCCCAAGGGGCTCAAGGGTATTGGGACATAGTGGACAGGTGCTCAGTGCTCTGGCCTGTGCCCCAGCCCTGGGGAACCAAGGAAGAGAGAGCCACATTCCAAGTATCAAAGTGTGGCCTTTGTCTCAAGGTGGCCCCCAGGGCTTGGTCTGTGTGCCCCTGCGGTCTCCAAGGAGCAAGTTAAATATTGCTCCTTCAAGTGACTACAGAATCTGAGTGTACAAGATTCCTCAGCTGCTTCCAAGAATCAAGCTTTCTGTTTGAGTCCCAGATCTGGAGGAGCTGGTCACTTTGTAAACAGGTACTTGAGCTCGCTGGTGGAGAGGGCAGGAGAAGATGGAGAGGTGGGGAAACGGGGAAGTTCCCTTCACACTCGGCCTCAGCGTGGCAGCAGCACGAATCAGTCTTAGCACCCAAGCATTCTTCTTGGAGGGGATGAGGACCAAGGCCAGGTAGCTGTTACCTGCACCCAGGGAAGATTCTCAGATCAGAGAAAGGGCTAACAGGCATGGGCAGAAGGGCCAGTGAAGCCTCTCTCCTCTCTTGCAAGCACGAAAGGCAAGACCTGCAAAAGCTCAACACTGCCCAACCTTGCTGTGGCCAGCAGATGGGATCCGACAGAGCCAAGAGCAGCCAGGGGAACGGGCAGCTTGGCTCCTCCCTCCCCCCAGCCCACAATCCCCACAGCCTCACCTGTGCCCAGGGACAGGCCCAG
Organism: Capromys pilorides; assembly: GCA_004027915.1. Taxonomy (NCBI): domain Eukaryota; kingdom Metazoa; phylum Chordata; class Mammalia; order Rodentia; family Capromyidae; genus Capromys; species Capromys pilorides. The sequence goes on along the minus strand of PVKN010001171.1, from coordinate 23,573 downwards.
CCCAATCCAAGGAGCACAGCTGCTGTTCCAGCCGGGAGATGCGAAATGCCATATAGGACGAGGACATAACCAAGAAGCAGATCCTGGAAAAACAGGCACAGCTCCTTAAAAAACTAGAACTGGAAATCCCTTTCAATCCAGCTATCCCCCTACTGGGAATTTTCCCAGAAGAACTGAAAACATCATATCATAGTGGTATCTGTGCACCTATGTTCGTAGCAGCACAATTTGTGATAGCCAAATCTTGGAAACAACCAAAATGCCCATCATCTGAAGAATGGTTGAAAAAGATATGGTATTTTCATAAAATGGAATATTACTCAGCTATAAGAAATGATAAACTAGAAGACTTTATATATAAATGGATGTATCTTGAACATATACTCATAAGTGAAATAAACCAGACCTACATATGCAAATATCGTATAGTCTCCCTAGTGTAAGGACTCAAAAGAATGCATGAATAAATAATTAAATTTTGGGTGGTATCAGGAATCAATCTCAGGACCTTGCGTTTTCTGCATCCTCAACCCCTATAATTTTTTTAGAAGAGTGACTTAAATACAAAATGTATTTGGAAGAGTTAAAAAAAATTAATGTTTATTGAAAGTGTTAATGTTTAATTGTTTGATCAGTCTTATACACCTATATCTATTAATCTAAACTGATTTGATGATAAAAATATGTAATACAACCAAAAAAACAAAAGAAAAACAGGCACAGGAAGTTGAATCTTCTAGAAAAAGGATGTTGTAGCTGGGCATGATGGTGCATGCCTATAACCCCAGCACTTGGGAGCCTGAGGCAGGAGGATTGCTGTGAGTTTGAGGTCAGCCTAAGCTATACAGTGAGTTCAAGGCCAGCCTGGACTACATAGCAAGAAACTGTCTCAAAAAACCACAGAGAGGGCCGGCGAGATGGTTCAGTGGTCTAAAGCGCCTGCTTAGGAAAGCTCAGGCAACTGCAGGGACTGCGGTTCGATCCCTGGCACCACATGCTGCACCAGCCCCACCACCAGGGCAGGCTGAGCCAGCCACAAAATAAATAAACAAACAAACAAACACAACAAGCAAACAAACAAACAAATAAATAAATAAAATTTAAAAAAAAAACAGAGACAGACAGACAGAGACAGAGACAGAGAGGAAAAAGAAAAGGGGGATTTCTGGAGGTTAGCCAGAATCATGAGTGGGGACTAAGCTACTCTTGCAATCACAGTTAAAGAAGCCTCTGCCTTGCAGCCATGTGCAGAGATGGCACCTTTCTCCCACAGGCCACAAGGCCACACCTGGATCCTAAGATGTGTCCCCATTCAAGTGTCCTCTCAGCCTAGCAGGAAGCTGTATCTTGGGCCTCTGGTGAGCCCTGGCCTGATATGTCAAGCTATCGTCCCACACTCCCTCTGCCCAGCCACTTGGTCCCTCCACCTCTTCTGGCAGGGACCATGATGTCCCCCAAGTGGTGGCCTCCCTGCCCCACGGGCTAGAGCGCAGATAGTCACACTCTGCCAGCGGCACCAGGGAAATGGCCGAGGTGAGGGGAGGGGGGCAGGGGCTGGCTGTGCAGGTGACCTCCCACTATGTTCACTGTGCCACTGTCCCTAGACAGGCTGTGCTCAGGCCACCAAGACAGGGATTTTCCCCCGGCCATCTGATAGCCCTCTCATCTGTCATCTCTGAAATCCCGAGCTGCAGCTTTTCCTTCTCTCACTTCCACATCCTACCCTCTGCACGCCATAGCCTGCCGCCTATATGCCAGGGTTCTGGAACTCAAGATAGGATGAGCCCTGTTTCCTTCACACAGTACCCAAGTGCCTGGCGTCAGCTCCCAGCCTAACTCTGGCTGCAGACTGTGGCCTCTGCACCCTGCACACACCTCAAGTCCCCACAGCTCTCCCCTCCTTCCCATGACAGTCACCTACAGGATGAAGATGACCTTGAGGAGATGGGAATCCCACAGTGGCAGCTCCCGTTCTGGTGGTGCCTCCTCCTGCTCCTGGGTCTCACAGGCAGCATTCTCTGCAAAGCCATGATAGTCGGTAAATACAGATTTGGAGCAAGAGGGGCTGGGGACATAGCTCAGTAGAATAAGCGCTTGCTTGGCAAGTGCAAGGTCCTGAGTTCAATCCCTAGTATTGCAAAAAACAAAACCAAAAAAAGATTTGCAACAAGAAAGCCACAGCTCTCCAGATGTCCTGCTGGCTCTGGATACCCTTCTCAAGCACCTGAGAGAAAACCTGGCCCCTGGTAGACAAGCCCCCAACTCACCAGACCCTGGAGGCTTCCCAGAGGGGAAGAGGCCATCTGTGGAGTTCAGCGACTCCTGAGGGGCGCAGGGGATGTTGTCTGAGACCAATAATGACCTGGAGGAAGGGCATATTTTTCTCCACTTCATCTCGGGAATGAGGACTTCCTGCAGAAGAGATATGAGAAGTTGCATCATTGTGGCCTCTAGAAGCTCAGTTACCCTAAAAGGTTTACACCAGGTTTTTAAGTCTTTCTGTGGATATTACCAATACACATGCCTCCTTAGGCAAGGAAGCAGATACAGGGTGTAGACAACTACCATAGCAACAATCGCAAGCCTCCTATCTGCTCCCTCACGGTGGCACCAACCCCCTGCCAAGAACAAAGTCCTCGAACATCACTGGTGCAGAATCAAGGTGGCATCTTAGGCGAGCCTGCTACCTGCTCAGGCCCGAGTCTGGGAAGAACCACCACAGCATGCCTCACATGGCACTGAGCATGGCCCCTTCTGGTCTGGGTTCAAAGACCTTGTGTTGGGGACTCAGGGTCCCTATCAGCAAAAATGGGAACATCACCTTCCAGTGACATTATGCATCTGCACACTTGGCTAAACACCCAAGAGCTGCTGAGGACACTGAAACCCCCTGGGCAAAGCTGAAGTCTATCTGTGCCACATCATGATGGCCCTGGGCACTCTCCTGCAGGGGCACATCTGTCTCCCCAAGACCCTTGTGACCCTGCCAAAGGAACACAATGGATCCCTGGCCTGGGTGCATGTGTGGGTAATGCCCAAACTGGCCAGCATTCTGGGGCTGGGCCTCTGTTCTGCTCGAAAAGTCAGCAAACTTTCCCAGGACCTAAGTAGCTCTGCGTGGTAGGAGGCCTGAGGGGATAGCATGGCCACCAGCTCTTGAGCTGACTGCTATAACTCTGCACCTTGTACCCCCAGCCCCATAGAAACCTAAAACCTCAGTCAGATGCCTTCAGGCCAGCAGCCTTTGCTCCCTGCCTCAGCCCTCTCTCACCAGAGACTTGCACTCGGGTTCCTCTGGGAAGTTCCTTACACTCAGGCTCTTGTTGCTCGAAGGCTGAGGAAGAAGGGGGATGGGTAGGATCAGACAGGGAAGGCCTTGACTTTCTCCAGGAGAACTTTACCTCTAAATATGCCATTTTAGGTCAGAGGAAACCTGGCACCCAGAGTTCATAGGAGGCCCCTGAACTGATACTGAAGTACAAAAGAAAATCCCAGGCAACTTACCCCTTCCACACATCTGTCCCTGTCCTTCCCCTTCCTCAGCAGTGACCAGAGAATGTCACAGGACATATAGTGATGTAGTGGCAGTGTTGTAGGACATACTGGGGTGCAGCCACATGCCTATCTTTGTGGGCTTAAGGGAGCACCTAGGAGGGCTGGTATACACCTGGGGACTCATAGAACCCAGTGGCCTCGGAGGTGCTCACAGCTTCAGTCCAAGAACAATCTCAGGCACGCGGAGAGAGCACGAATGTCCCCACCTGTCAGCCCGCTCCTATTCCCTGTCCTGGGGATATAGCCACCTTCCCTTCACAGTGGGGTCCCAGCACCAGGGGCTGAGCCCCTTACCTGCAGGTGGGTGCAGACCCTCCTCAGCACATCATACACACTGTCCCGGGACAGCAGAGACACAAAGATATACTAGGACATAGAAAGAAAACAGGAGCAGGTGAGACAAGCTCCAGGCTGTGCCAGGACTGGGTGCAGAACATGGGGGCATCAGCAGGACCGCTGCCTTAGAGGTCTCCTGAGCTATCCACTGTAGAGACCAGGGAACAGGCCAGAGGGAAGTGTGGGAAGGCCAACAAGGCTGCGCTGGCCCCTAGACTCACTGACCTTCTGGCTGGTGTTGGTGGTGATGGCCAGGCCATTGGGGAGGAGCCGCGCCATTTTGTGTTTCTTTATCATTTGTACAGATACCACGGGAATGACCACCTAGGAGGGGAACATGGGCCCTTTGCTCCCACACAAGGCCCAGCCAGAGCCGCATTGAGCCTTGCACAGACACCCCAGGAAGCCCTGGCTTCACCTCACCCAGGCACCCCTCAGTGTCCCTGCCAGCCTGGCCCTGGCTCAGCTGCACACAGGACTGAGGACACACCAAGGAGTGATCCCCATTAGCCAGACCAGCTGGTCACTCTGAATCTCACAGTCTAGTCATGGAGACCCTGAGCTAGCCCTTGGCCCCACTAATGCTTCCTCCCTGCATATGACACCCCTCTCTGATTCTGAGATACCCAGACATTTCTGAAATACCCAGAGCAGAGTAACCTGGCTGTGAATATTCAAGCCAGATGCAAGGTCAGTACCAAGATCCCTTGAAGCTGCCCTCCAACTGGTGAGAGGTTTCACCATGTCATGTGCCTGGCTTGCACAGGAAAGGCAAGACTCCAGCCATGGCCACAACACAGGAAGCCATCCTTCCCTGGGCTGGGGCCAGAGCCACCATGGACCCTGGCAGCCCTCACCACTCATGACTTACCTTGATGTCCTTACCAAAGAGGCTGGCATGGAAGCAGAGCCAGTTGGGGGAGATGTAGAGGCGGCCCTGGACAAGGAGGTCCCTCTGGAGGGCACAGGAACACACTGGGAAGTCACAGGCGGGAAGACTGCCGTGAGCAAGGTCTGCCCGAGAGCCACCAGGCTGGGTCTACACACTCCCAGGTCCAAACTACAGCCTCAGTACCCACTCTCCTTAGACCCCTGGCCACCATCCTTGGTCCCCAAGTCTTTCTCCTGAGAATCCTCACTGCCCCACTCCTCTTGCCGTAAGCCCCAGAGCCCAGCCAACCCTGTCATGAAGGCAGGCAGACCCCTGGCCTTGCCCCACCCTGGACACAGGCCCTTGATCATCCAAATGCCTGCACCTGCTCAGGGAGAGGACAGAGCAGCAGAGTTTAGTCACTGAAGGGAACAGAAGTGAAAGAAAATCTGAAAGCCCCAAGAAAATCTTCATAGGTTCAACTTCGTATTTCAAACCAGCTCAGTCCTCCGGGAAGCCCACTTATGTGAAGCCAGAGAACTGCCAGTCCCTGTATCTAAATGATGCCAGGGGCTTCAAGGTAGAAGACCTGGGCACCTGCCAGCTTCTCCAAAGAGAGAGCTTACCTTTGAGCACCATCTCCTCCATGGGGATGTCCTTAAAGAGCTTGTGGTATTGCTGGTTGTATTTACTTAGTAGTGTCTGTAAACACACGGCTGGGTCTGAGAGGCCCGGGGCAGTTACCAAAAAGGCCCTGCTCCAGCTACCAGGAAATAATGCCCCTGCCCAACCCACCCCTTCCTTGGCTATGTAGGGTGCAGCTAGTAAACAGCAGGTGGCTGTGGAGGCTGAATTTCAAGCACGACTTGTCTCCTGGTAACACTGGGTCCCCAGGGGGACACAGCACTCCCACCTAGACAGTGACACTCACTTAGGTCTCCTGATGGGCCAGGGAGCCAGTACTGACTAAGGCAGTCAGGGCACTCCCTGGTGCGCACCAAAGGCAGCCACACACTCACCACTTCTCGGCCATCCTTCTTTATCTCTGTGCCCTTCAAGCTTTCTGGCCAGTGCAGACTGCAAGGAGACATTCCATTCTAGGACAAGCCAACCTCGAGTCCCACCCTCGATCCTTAGACTGTGCTGCTACCGTGGCCTTGAGCCAGAAGGCTGAAGGCCAGGACCCTTCTCTAGGGGATCCGGCAAGTTGTCAAGTTCAGCAGGCACACAGCATAGCCTAAGCTTCGAGAGGGGTGCCAAGAGCACCCGATTCCCAGAGAGCAACCTCCCTCCACTCATCTCCCAGATGCTGCCCCTGGGCCCACATAGCCTTTCCCTCCCATCTCTCCAAGCAGGTAGCACAGGTATGGGGACCAGCCCGGGCAGGGAATGACTGGAGACAGTGGACTCACGGCTCTGGGCCATGGGCCATGATTCCAGCAGACCTGCCCTCCTCGTAGCTGCAGCCACAGCCACAGCCACAGCCGCTTTGTGTGGCCTGGGGCTCTGCAGTGAAGATCTCAGAAAGAGTCACCTGACTAAAGAGACCAGGATGGGGCACAGGGGGTGGTGCCCACAACGCACAAACCTTGGCCTTGGCCAGGTTGGCCCAAGGACAGGTGGGCAGGGAGGAGGCTGGTAACCTGAGAAGCCTGGGCTCTGCTAGGTTCCAACTCCAAGAAACAGGGCACAGGAGTGGGAGGAAGAGGCCCCAGCAGCTCAAGTCTGGCCTAGTAGACTTGCCAAGGGGCCACAACTCCACTTTAAGTTCCCCTATCTGACAGTCACCTCTAAGGACTTCCCACCCCAACCTATATGGACCTCTGCATAGAAGGGGCCTCACCTGTAGTCCGGGTGCTCCTGGGCCCTGTCTGGTTTTTCTGTGTAGGATCCAGGGTTCTTCAGAGCAGCCGTGTTTCCGTTCATTTGTTGGTTGCTAGGGAGAAACAGGCCCCACTTCAGAAGGTGGGCTTTGATAGGGACATCTTTCCCTACCAGCACCACATAGCCCAGGGTAGCTATGCCTGTCCCCACCCAAGCCTGGTCCCAGCAGGCAGTGTTGACAGAGTGGGACATCTCACTGGCTTCTCTTTAGGAAGCCTAAGATTCACCTAATGCCTAGACCAGAAGGAAAACCAACCTCCACCTCCTTGTGAATGCCAGGCAACCACTAAAACAGGCACAGCTGCACCTGCAGCCCTCCCCTAAGCAGGCACATGGGGAGAGGTTCTCTGAGGTTCTCTCCTGGCCAAAACACAAGAGTTCCTGAAGTGCCTGGGCAGTGTTACTATAAACTGGTAGGTTCTGGGAAGCCTGCTCAGTACAGGAGGCCTTATCACAGACAAGGAACTGATAGGGCAGTGGACTTTGGTCAGCCCACAGGTGACAGTGGCGAGAGGAGGTGGGACTACCCTGACCAGGAACTGGCCTCAGCCACCTTTGAGATGGGCAGGACACCTCAGCCTTGAGAGTCATACCCTTTCAGAAAGCCTAGGAAGGAGGAGATACTCTCCCTGAGCAGGTAGGGCGTTTCCGTGGCCTCCATTCTTGCCTCTGTCAACAGCTCCAAAGAATAGGGCCCCCATTCCTGCCCCTTCTACACTTGCATCAGTAGAGCCTGAGGTGTCAAACCAACCCAGGCGGAGGGTCCTGGGGGCTGACCAGGGAAGATGGAATAGCCAAAGAGCAGGGTCCAGGCAGGGCAGGGCAGGGATATAGATTATGTCACCAAGTCCTGTGCTGTGGTCCCTCTGCTAATAAGGAGTGGGAACCTAAAACCGGAAGTCCCAAATGTTGAGTCATACTTTGCTCTGAGGCTGGAGCATGTCCAAGTTCTCTACTCCAAGTGTTACTGACTCAGCCCAAGACCTGCCAGCACCCACAGAGAAAGCTTGGTCTCACTCTGTCCCACCAGACACACCTCTGGAAACTGAGGCCCACCCACATAGGTAATGCCCAGTGTCAACCGCACCCACACAATCAGCCCAGGCATGGCCGTGTGCTTGGCCTTGGCCCATACACTGACATGCATAGTCCTGGGATGACAATTTGGTCACCGATGAACAGATCACATAAATAATGGCAGTCACCACTGCAGCTCCTGAGGACCCCACAGCCATCTCAGTGTGAACATGCACAGTCTACGATGGTGCAGCAATGTCATCATCTAATGGCCCATTTCTCAGAACACTTCCCCATTGTTAAGCCAAGTGTGACACTATTAACTGACTCTTACAAGGCAACATATGACACTAGAGTCACTTGATCCTCTGACTTTCAAAGTTTATTTCTGGATTTACTTGGTCCCATCATTTTATGCTTCCTTCATTGTTTACATTCCTTATAAGTAATATGAGAAAGGCAAAATATGCATTAGAAATCATCCATCCAAACATCTCCTAAAAGTCAAAGACAAGTGGATGTACAAATAGGCAACTCCTAGACATGAACCATGTAGCACCTTATCTATGTAGCTACCTTGTCACTAAACGAGATTGCATGAGAAAATCCCCACATCACTGCCCATTCTAGAAATCACTGCTCAGAAGTGTTGTGGCCAAGAATGGAAATTCCAAGTGCCAGGGAGACAGCTCAGCAACATAAGTGCCTGCCTAGCAAGTGGAAGGTCCCAAGTTCAATCCCTGATACCACAAAAAATAAAATAAGTAAAATTTAAAAAATGGAAATTCCACCAGGCATGGTAGCACACACCTGTACTCCCAGCACTTGAGAGGCTGAGGCAAGAGGATCCTTGAGAATGCAAGGCCATCCAGCACTACATAGTGAGTTTGAGGGGAGCCTGAACTATATAGCAAGACCATGTCTCAAAAAAAGAAAAAAAGGAAGTTTCTGAGGCTTTTTTTTTTTTTCTTTTTTTTTTTTTGCAGAACTGGGGATTGAACTCAGGCCCTTGTGCTTGCTAGGCAAGTGCTTATTCTACTGAGCTATCTCCCCAGCCCCCTGGAGGCTCTTTAGAGCCCCTCTCAATTGCTCTCCAGGTGTTTTGCCAAGGTAGCAGCCATCACTGCCCTGTGAGGTCTCTGTTCCCCACATCCGAGCCCCACTCTGCATGTTCACCTTTTCTCCCCTTGGCCAATTTGGTGAAATGTGTTGTGTCCACTGTCTGCCTACTGGTAGCCTGGACTTTTTCCAAATATATATTAACTACTGGAATCTCATCTGTGAGCTGTCTATCATGCTCTCTTTACTGGTGATAAAAAGTGGGCGGCCAATCCAAGATCAAGCTCCCCTGCACGAACACACGGCACAGCCCAGTGGGTGCAACTGCTCAAACCACCGGAAACTGGGCTCTGTTTAAAGGGAGCAGCGCATGCCGGGTGTGGTGGTGCACACCTGTATTTGGTGTCTGCTCCCATGCTTTCACTTTGAAATTTCTCTGGACTCCACTGTTTTATTTATATATTTGATCAAGGGTTCAGACTCGGGAATGAGTCAAGGTTGATTGTCACCCTGCAGATGGGACAACAGGACTATGACACTTGTTTAGATGAATGAAAATAAATAGGAGCAATGTGATGGGCAAAGGTCCAGGGGCAGAGTGAACATCAAGCACGCAGTGTGACCACTGGGCCCGACCCAGAGGGCCATGGGGTTCCAAGAGCAAAATCTCAACCTGCTGCCCGCTTCCAGCAGCCTCTGTCCACCCCCATCCCCCTCCCCAACTGCTCACAGCGACTACAGGTCATAAGGCACACTTCCTACCCATCATCCAATCCCCATGTTCACACTGCAGAGTTAATGTCAGGGTTCAGGGGCCCAAAATCTGTATTTTTTCAATCAAAGTCACAAAAATATGTCCTGTCATGAGGAGGATGGGGCGAGGATCAGCAGGATCTCCCACATTAAAGGCTCACTAAGGCCTGGAGCCCTGCTCCACTGCCTGGTCCAACAGCAGGGCAGGGACTGCCTCCTCCCAGCCCCTGCCTTCTCCTTCACGCTTTCTACAAACGCTGTCACATGAGGAAAATGCAGCGGGGACAGACAACCTGCCCAGGGAGGGTCATGCTGAGGGAGCTTAAGTGAGTAGGGGATGCTGGTGTACACCCTGAGGAGGCAGCCCCTGCAAGGAACCTGATTCGGCACATGGCCCTACCTAGCACTCTAGGCTCAAATGCCGCCACCTGCGGGCACCTCTGAACCTACCTCTCACCTGGACACCACGTCTCCTCCTGAGCCCAGCATCATGGTCTCGTGATAGCAATCAAAACAAGCCCCTCACCACCCAAGACCTTCCCTCTGAGCACCGAGCACCATGGGAGGCTGGCCCCCTCCCCAACTCCCTCACTAGCTGGAGTCCCCAGCTTGTCCTTATCCCATCTCTGATAGCCCAGAGGGGCCCACCTCTGCTTAACCTCGACACTGTCTCTTTCTCTCTTCCTGCTGCATCAGCACAGATGGGCCACCCTTTTCCTCCTGGACACTGGTGACAGCACCCTGACCCCTGCCTCTCTGTTCTGGGGCCCACATCTGCTCCTGACACTGTCCCCTAATGTCCCCTACAGTCTCCACTGCCCTCAACTGGCCTCCCTGGTTTCCTGTTTCTCAGCAGCCTGGCTGCCTGGCTGCCCTCTTCCCAAGTGGCTCCTCACCACAGCGCCCTCAAGTGGCTCCACCTGGGATGCCAGTCCAAACGTCACCACTTCACCCGCCTTAGACTTCTACCTTCCTGGACCTTGAGCTCCAGCATGGGTGGTTTCTAAATCTCTGCATGCCAGGCCCACACACAGACAAAACACAGTGTTTGCTTAAATAAAGGGAGGAAGGAGAGAGTGAGAAAGAGACGATGACATCAAAAGGGAGTAGTGAAGAGCACAGCAGTGAGAGTGAAAAGGCTGGGTGTGGCAGTGTGTACCTACAATTCCAGCACTTGGGGGGGGGGGGGCTGAAGCAGGAGGATCCCTGTGGGTTCAAGATCAGCCTGGGCTACATAGTGAGTTCAAAGCCAACCTGAACTACACAGCTAGACCCTGTCTGGATCAATCAACAGAGTGAAGGGGCACAGAGAAGGAGTGATATTTTCTTTCCAGCTGGAAAGGAGAAAGAGGGCCAGGAGCTGGCAGTGCCACCCACAGCTGGCCCCTCCCTCCAGAAGCCCAGCCAGCCACCACAAGGCACTCTGTCTACACTGGCAGGCAGATCAAAGGGGAACTGGGTGGGAGGCAGAAGTACACAGAAAAGGACCAAGGGGCCAGGACAGGATGGGTGGTACCTGGGTGGACACACGGGCAAGGCAGCCACTACCACCCTCAGGCTGTCGTGCCAGCAGCACCACCCACAGCTGTCGTGAGACAGAAACCTCAGCCAGGCCATACCCAAGCCACAGGGCCTGTGTGGTCACGGGCAGGGCCCAGCCCATGGCAGACGGTGTATGGTCTGCTGGGTACCTCCTGCTGCCAGCCAGGGTACCAGCCTCTGTGATCTCCAGGAGAGATCTGGAGCCACAGCAGCTACTGGGTACAAGGAAGTGGGTGAGCCTCTGTCTCAATGGAACTTTAGAAGCCAGGCATCGTGACAGCGGCCTGTAATCCCAGAACTCAGGAGGCTGAGGCAGGATTGAGACTTTAAGCTCAGCCTGAGCCTGGGCAACTTGTGAAACCCTGTCTCAATATTTAAAAAAATAAAAATTAAATGAAAAATACAGCTGCAGATGTAGCTCACTGTGATGGCCCTGAGTTCCATCCACAATGTCATCTAAAAAATAAAATAAAATAAAAATCTGAGGCCCAGTGAGATAGCTCAGTGGTCTAAAGCACCTGCTTAGGCAAGCTTAGGCAACCACAGGGACCGCAGTTTGATCCCTGGCACCACATGCCATGCCAGCCCCACCCCCAGGATAGACTGAGTCAGCCACACAAACAAAAATAAAAATAAATCTGAGCCCTAGCCGGGCATGGTGGCACACACCTGTAATCCCAGCACTTGGGAGGCTGAGGCAGGAGGATCAGTGTGAGTTCAAGACCAGTCTGTGCTACAAAAGTGAGCTCAAGTCCAGCCTGAGCTGCATAGCAAGACCCTGTCTCAAAAAGACCAAAACAAAAAAATTTGAGCCCTTTTCAAACCAGGTATATCAGACTCTCTGTGGGTAGTATATAAGTGATTATATGTATTTTAACTTGTTATTACAGTATAATTTACATATAGAAAATGCATATAAGTGTATAATTCAATGAACCTCAAAAACAACCACATAGCCAGGAACCTCAGAAGCCTCCTGTTCCTGCTTCACTGCTGTCCCCGTGTCCAAGGAAAACCCTGGTCCTGACCCCGGACGACACCAGTTGCCTTTCCTCTGGCAAATCATGTGCAGCAACCCCGACCCTGTGTGCTCTTTTGTGTGGCTGCTTTTACACAGCAATGTGCTGGAAAGAATCATTTACACTTCCGTGAGTGGAAGCATCAGCCCTCCATTCTCAGCAGCATTTAGAGTTGCTCCGTATCGATTTATTTTTCATTTTACTGTTGATAGGCCGGGGGAGATTTTGGTTCTCTCAGTGACATCCCTCACCGGGACAAAATACCTGACAGCCACAAATGAAGGAAGGAAAGAGGTTTATCTTGGCTCATGTTTCAGTCCCTGGTCAGCCCCGCTCCAAGGCAGGCAGGATGACAGAGGGCCTGGTGGAGGACAGCGGCTCACAGCATGGCAGACAGGAAGCAAGGAGCAAAGGGAGGAGACAGGGAGAGACAGGAACCCTTCCAGCCACACCCCAGGGTCATCCCCTTCTAAGCAGACCCTACTTTCTAACAGTGAGTCAGCTGTGGCCCCCAGAAGTCCAGTCACCTTCCAAACACAAGGCTTGGGATCATTTTAGAGCAAAACCACAGGCTTTGCTGTGCCCTGAAAATTCCAGGAGTGTTGAGTGTTTGCTTCTGTGAGTAAACACTTAGGATGGAACTGCTGGGTCACAAGGCAGGTGTATGTTGAGCTTCAGGCTTTGAAAGGTTCCCAGGAGATTTGAAACCTTCAGCCAGAGTTAAGAAACCCCTGGAAGAATGTTTCCACCCCCATCCTTTCTTTGTAGCTCCTACTCTTGAGGCCAGAGCAGCTGCCTGGGCTGGAGACCCTAGCTCTGAACTTCTGAGCCTTTCTCTCTGTCTCTCCCAAATTTCAAGGTCATTGTGGCCATTCCAGGTGTCCCTGTGTCAATCCAGATTTCCTTTGTAGGTAGGGCTATGCAGCTCATTCCCCGCCACAACCCCCCCACCCCCCGTGACCAAGGAAGTGACAAGATAGCCGCCCCATGAGGCAGAGGCTGCCTCCGTGCCACACTGCGTCCCTCAAAGGAGATGCCACATCCTGCCACACAGCCCAGGACCTGAGCAGCAGACCCTTCCTGAGGGCAAACTTCAGTCAGGTCCAACAGGCTGAAATTTCAGGATAAAAGCTAAAGTTCTTTTACAAAAGGAATCCTGTTACTGTTATCTCCACACATCATCAGACGTTGTACCCCACTTTTATTTTCAGAAACCACATGCCACGCTAGGACAAAGGCTGGGAAACTCCATAGTGGAATCTCAGAGTGTAGGGAATGCACTAGTAAGTCCAGGATACTCACCACGCCCTGCTCCAGCCACCCTGCTACGGGAGGACAAGGTCCTGCCTGGTCACAGCTCTGACTTCCTAGGCAGGGGCGAGAGGACACCCGGGCCAGATGTGCTTGGTCTCCCCTGGAGCTGTGAGATAGAGGGGGCGGGAGGACCAGTGGCTCCCCCCAGGCTCTGCCATGACTCCAGCCACCGCCTACATGGCAAACTCTGCTGCACCTGGAAGATCTAGCTCAAGGCTCCAGGACCTCAGGCCTCTTTTCCAGTCCAGGAGACAGCAAAGGGCATCTGCTCCCTTTGGCTGTTCACAAACTCCCAATTCCACTTCCTTGTTGCCAGGCAGGAAACCACCAGGACAAATGTATGACACATGGCAAGAGGTACCACTGAGAACACCCCGGGGGAGGCCAGAAGCTGTTGTAGAACTCATCACTGCAGGGCCATGGAGGTCTGAGTTCCACAAGTCTGGAGGTCCGGAAGAGGAAGAGGCTCAGAGGAACTTCAAACTTCCTCGAGGATGGCCTCAGGGAGCAGGGCTGTGACTAGATCTGGCCCCTGGCCTGTCCCACTCTCAGCTCAGCTCTAGTTCTGCAAGGGAGATGGCAGACTCCTGTTGTTTTGCTTGTTTTTTTGAGACTGCACCTCAACTATGCGTTTTGCCCAGCCTCTCTTCACCATGGGGACAAATGAAACACTGGAGTGAACAGGCTGCAAGCCTCTCGTTTCTGCTCCTTGCCCTCCCTGCTCAGGCCTGGCTCTCAGAATTCCAGAAAAGCCCAGCTTCTGTCTGTCTATCTCTGTCTCTGAAAATCTCTGTTTTTTAATGCATTTAGTATAGGGTCTACAGGGTGTCACTACACAGATCGGACTCATGGTGATCCACCTATGTTCAGCCTCCTAAGGGCTGGGATTACGGGCGCGCACCACCACGCCATCTCAGTCACTGTCTCAATGTGCCCCAGGGGTGGGGCCTGCATGTCAGGCCCGGATCGAGTCCTGGTCCTTACATCTGCCCAAGCAGGTGCTCTAATCCACAGAGCTATCTGGCCGGCCCTGGCCCAGCTTCTCATGGGAAGGCATTCCAAGCCAGGTGCTCAGCTGTCTGCTGCAGGGACATGGGGCTGTGAAGATCTTGGGCCCAGCTCCTCCTCCTCCTGTCCAAGTTAGGGCCCCTATTTCTCAGCCTGGCCCCTCTCCTCCCCAAGGTTCAGACATGCAGGAAGTGCTCGATACTGCTCATCACCTGGACAAGCCCCACCTGGGCTCAGAGTGACAGCAGGGGTGACTATAGCTGGCCAGTTCACTGCCAGCTTCACCCGGACATCTGGGACCCTGATGCCTCCTAGAGACTGTGCTTCTATAAATCGACGGGGTACAGGGGAGTTCTCTCTGACCTGAGGTTCTGAAAGAGGTCAAGGCCTAGTCGGAGGTGGGTGGGGATCCTCCAGTCCTGATCACCAAGCCATGGCACCCAGGACCACGGAGTGTCCCTGAAGGATACTTAGGGTGCACCTCCCACAACCACAGTGAGAAATGATTATTGGAGAACTATGCACCCCTGTGGGAGCCATGAAAGTCACACATGGCCTCCCTGCCTGATTCACTCTTCTGGGAATTCGGCCCAAAGAAACAGGAGCCAGTGGCAAACACCTGGGCTACCTTCACTACCCTCCAGTATCCCATCCCCCTTTTTCTTTTCATTCTTTTGAGTCAGGGTCTCAATACGTAGTTCAGGCTTGCCATTACCTGCAATGCAGTCACAGTTACCTCAAACTGTGGTGATTCTCCTGCCTCAGCCTACCTCTTCAGGGACCTAAGGACTCACATGGCTCAGGTTGCCAAATTTAGGATTCATCCCTGACTCCTCTCCCCACAGGTTTGGGGGCCAGCAGTTGCCACATCCCTGCAGCCTGGAGCCCAAGGCTTGTAAAATAAGGACAGTCACCTTAGACCAGCAGGGACAAACAGGAGGCTTCCCTCCTAGGAACACCAGGGTTTCCTGTAGTGTCAGCCAACAGCCTGGAACAGGCATTCGATTCCCAGTCTGTGGCTTTTCCTCAGCCATGGTGCCCACGGCGTCCATCCATCCAGCGCCCAGGCCCAGTGACATACCACTTTTTCTTGGCAGGCCACTCAGGCCTGGCCATCACAGACAAAAAGCTGGTCGTTCAAGTCTCAGCACAGACCTGCATTCAGTCTGAAACAGAGCTCGCCTGTGTGCCTGGCAGCCACTCTGCTGGCAGGGGACAGACATCCTCTGCCGTGCAGACTCCCTGCTCAGCGTCACCAGGGGTGCAGCTTCTCCGAGGACAAGTCAGGTCTGTGTGTCCAGCACGCCCACCCCTGCCCACCACAGTATGGCCCTGGCTTTGTGGACCTGCTGGGCCCTCGGGCCCTGGAAGAGGCGAGGGGTAAAGAACACCCTGGGCTGCCTCTTCCCTGCTAGACCTCTGCAAAAGAGCAAAAAACTCTCAGCCCAGAGTGGAAAAAAAAAATGTCTGACAAAAACACAGAGGCCAGGATTTGGGGAACTGCAGGTGGCCACAGCAGTGAGGATGCCTGTCCCAGGACGTGACCTGGCTTCTCTGCTGTCCTCCTCCAAAGCACCAGGCCCTGGGTAAGTGCCACACCTCAGAGGGGAAGGGCAGTGCTGCCTGGCAAGACATTGGAGAGACTGCTATGGAGAGGACATCTACCCAGAGCAGCTTACCGTCCTGACTGTGTGGTCCACACTGCTAGGACAGCATGGGTGCAGGCTCAACCAGGGCCAGGGAGGTGACACTTAAAGGACACCAACCAGGCAGCTAAAGAGGGGAGACTTGAGAGGACTCTGCTGCACTGTGGATATAAACCCTTTGTGCAGGTGAACCATGAGGCTGGAGAGGTGGCAGGACCCAGTCTTGAGGGCCCTGTGGGCACAGAGAGGGAGGACTGGTCATTAGTTCACAAGAAATGGGGGCCTGGCAGAACATGCCTGTAAGCCCAGCAGCACTCAGGAGGCTGAGGCAGGAGGACTGCTGCCAAGGTCAGTCTGGACTACACAGCAAGATCCTGTCTCAAGGGGGAAAAAAAGGAGGTTACAAAAGGTTAAAAGAGGATGTGTAATATGCAAGTTTGCCTCAAATTAACCACACAAAAGAGGAGCAGGGGGCATGGAGGGTGAGCACTGGGAGAACCAGGATGAGCTTCTGTCAGTCGTTTGCACGGCCTGACAGTAGATACAGCCGGTCTACTGTGTGACTCTTCTCATGTGCATGTGATTCCCTGGAGACAGCACCAGGAGAGACCTGATGGTACGGAGGTGGGAGAGAAGGCAGGGTCAGGTCAGGATCTGTATTTCCAAGGAAGCTCCACCTGACTCAGTGGTGGCTGCCGGCAGTCAAAGGCAAGATGGCCGCCGGAGTCCCAAGCACTGAACCCAGGGCCCTGCACAAGCGCACTGGTCCCGGACCATGTCCCCAGCCCACAGGCTTGTGCTTAGAGGCTTGCAAGAGAGATCTGAGTAGGCAGGTCAGGCCAGCTCAGTAGTAGGCACCTGTCCGGAATCTCCATCCTAAGAAAAAACAAAGTAGGTAGACATGGGATTGCACATGATGCAGGAATAAGGAGCTCAGAAGAGAAGTCCAGCCTTGGGGAACAAGTTTCCGAGTTCTGAGGCAAGCACAGGGACTGAGGTCCAATCCCCGGCACCACATGCCACACTGGCCCCACTCCCGGGGTGTGCTGAGCCAGCCACCAAGTCTAGGCATGGTGGTGTATGCTAGTAATCCCAGCGGGAGAGGCTGGGGAGGCTGAAAATAGGAGGATCACTACGAGTGCGAGCTGTGTAGTAGATCCTGTACCACATACATAAAAAAAAAAGTTTCCAAGTTATTGGCCCAAAGATGAAAAGAAGAGTTTATAAGATCACACAGGAAAAGTAGGGACAGAGGAGCAAGGCTGTCCACAAGAACCAAGACTGGGGTGGGAGCATCACCTTTCCACAAGTGGCACGGGGACAGCTGGTTACCACCAAAGAAGGAGGCCCTGCATTTCACACTGTATAGAACAGTTCAGCCCAAAATGTCAGAGTTAGGTGGGCGTGGTGACACAGGCCTGCAATCCCAGCACCTGGGAGGCTGAGGCAGGAAGATTGCTGAGAGTTCAGGCCAGCCTGGACTATGGAGACCCTGTGGGAGAGTAAAATGGTGCAGCTGCCTGGGTAAACTGCCTCGGGGGCTCCTCCTTCAGGCTCAGGAGAGCCTGAAGGGCCTGGCAATTCCATCCTAGGCTGCACCCAAAGAACGGAAGCTATCACTATATGTAGATCTCACAGCATTACTGTTCCCAATAGCCTAAAAGTGGGACTGGCTGGGCGCCCCACAGCTGCTGAACAGGAGGTCCAGATGACACGTGAGTGACCTCAACATCACAGTGCGCGACGAAGGCAGTCACAGAAGACACTGGAGCACGCGGTTCCAGGGACAGACAATGGCCAGTCCAGGCAGATCCACACAGGCCAGAAGGGACTCAGCAGGTCCAGGGGGACCAGGGAAGGCTCAATGAGGCCAGATAGCAAATGGAACACAGTTTCTTTCCGATCTGATGAAAATGTTCTGAAATTAGAGACCACAGCCTCTGACTTTGTGAATACATGACACACCACGGCATGGCGCGCCCTGACCTGGTGAGGGGCAGGGACTGACCTGCCACCCCACCACCACAATCCCACACACACACATGTGCATGAACCCTACTATGAGCTCTACTCAAAAGGAGGAGGGGATGGAGAGAGAGGCAGAGGAAGAGAAAGGCCTGAGCCGGAAGAACCATGAGGCCAAAGGCTATGTGGGAGGAGGATGCTGCACCCCACAGGAGAGAGGAGAGAATGGCTACAGAAAAAAGCAAGCCTTCCAGTGCACACCTGTGATTCCAGTGCGAGGGAGGCCTGGGCTACATAGTGAGTTCGAGACCAGCCTGAACTAGAGAGGGAGACAGACAGACAGACAGACAGGGACAGACACAGGAGACAGAGACAGGGACAGAGGCTCAGACAGACAGACTGAGACACATGGAGAGATAGAAACACAAAAGAGAAAAATGTTATGGGCTCTCGAACAGGAGCCAGACCAAAATCCAAAACTGAGAGATTAAAATGAGCCTTTGTTACTGAGCGCAGGGCCACCAGAAGACTGATCAACCTCTAGCCCAGGAAGCAAGGAGCTTTTAAAAGGAAAGTCACATGACTAAGGGGGACATGCGCAACTGGGCCATGTGAGGGCTGGTTGAGTAAGCTGTTCCTACAGGATACATCTTAAGCTAAATATGTTTACAGAACTTAGATTAGGGAGTGGAGGGAGACCGTTACTCAGTTACTCTTTACTAATCAGCCTGAAAAGAGGAGGAGAGTACATTCCTTAGAGTAGATAACAGGAAGCGTAAGGGAACCTAATAGTTTTCCATAGTTACAGCTCAATATTCAGTTGACCCATTAGAAAAGATGAATGTTATGGTTTGTGTCTAGGTATCTCCCCAAAGCCTCATGCAGTTCACGGGGCAGCTTCTGGAGTTTGTAATTGACTATTATTTTTTTAATGTATTTAGTACAGGGCCTACAGGATCTCACTACATAGATTGGACTCAGTAATCCTCCTGTTTTCAGCTTCCCAAGCACTGGGATTACAGGAGTGCACTATCGCACCCGTCCCAATTGCAGTCTCAGCATGAACTGGGGGCCAACATGGCCCACCAGGAATCAACCTGCTCCCTGCTTTGTGTAAGCAGGTGCCTTAGCCTGCTGAGCTATCTGGGCAGCCCTTGTGATTGATTAGTGTGGGTGGGGGTGCTGCTCTTGCCCTGGGGCAGGTAATTTGCATTACAATGTAAGGAGGGAAGAGAGGCTAGCTAGCCACCCTTTGCTCTCTGCTTTCTGCCACCACCATGAAAGTTTGTTCTGTGCCATGTGCCATGCTGCCTTGGAGCCAGCCAAGTATAGACTGAAACCTCCAGTAACTGTGAACTAAATAAATCTTTCCTTCCTTCATTTTGGGTGCCGGGTATTTGTCCCAGCAACAAGAGGAGCAACTGAGACAGAATTTGGTACCAGAGGAATGGGGTCGTTGCTGTGGCTAAACCTGACCATGTAGATTACAAGCTTTTGGGAATGGATGATGTGAAGAGATAGGAAAGATTCAGAGATGTCACCTATAAGAGAAGCACTGGAATAGTTTTGGCTAGTCTGTATGGGAGATTCTGGTCAGAGCTCAGGAGACCAGAAGGCTGATAGAAATCCTGCCTGTAAAGATCAGACTAGGGAGGTTTTTCGGGGGAAGGACTGCATTTGTTGTTGGACTCCAGATGATTTGTGTTACAGGGTGGCAGAAAGTTTGTCTGAACTTTTCTTGTGCCCAGAGACTTTACCCAAGACTGAGATTAAGCATGGTGGGCTGATTAATCTGGCAAAAGAAATCTCAAAGCTGATGAATATTGAGGCAGTGACATGGCTGTTGTTGGGGGCTTCCAGCCAGATTTATGTTGAGAATGAAGAGCAAAGAGCTGAGCAGGATAGTTTAAAACATTGTGAGTTTAGCCAGCCAGGAAGCTCCAATAAAGCTGTGGACTGCAAAGAGAGAGCTGAGAGGATCTCCACTGCTGAGAAGGAACAAGAAAATGGAAAGGATAGCCTGAGGGCATCACAGGAGGTGGGAGGTCTTCACTCTTTGCACCCTCAGAATTGCAGGGGTGAGGGACTTTGCCCTAAGGGGAAAGCCACAGACCCCCATGCTCCAGAATGGTGGCAGTGGCCTCATCAGGTTCCAGAATGGTGCTAGCACAGAGAATTTATTTCACGGGGCCAGCAAGATAGCTCAATGGTCTAAAGCGCCTGCTTAGGAAAGCTTAGGCAACCACAGGGACCATGGTTCGATCCCCAGCATCACATGTTGCACCAGCCCCACCCCCAGGGCAGGCTGAGCCAGCCATAACATGAATAAATAAAGTTAAAGAGGGGCCGGCAAGATGGTTCAGTGGTCTAAAGCACTTGCTTAGGAAAACTTAGGCAACCCCAGGGACCACGGTTCGATCCCCAGAACCACATGCTGCACCAGCTCCACCCTCAGGGAAGGCTAAGCCAGCCAAATAAATAAATAAATAAATAAATAAATAAATAAATAAAATAAAGTTAAAGAAAAAAAAAGGCTGGGCATAGTGGCACACACCAGTAATCCCAGCACTTGGGAGGCTGAGGCAGGAGGATCAGTGCGAGTTTGATACCAGCCTGGGCTACAAAAGTGAGCTCAAGGCCAGCCTGAACTGCATAGCAAGACCCTGTCTCAAAAAGATGAGAGAGAGAGAGAGAGAGAGAGAGAGAGAGAGAGAGAGAGGATTTATCCCTTGGAATCAGGGTCAGAGTACTCAGTGATCCAGGCACTCAACCTCTATAGCCAAGACAAAAGGAAGCCTGGCTACTGCTCCAGCTGGCAGCAGACCCTGGCCATCACCCATGTGGTGTTGGTTTTAGGTGTTTGCAGAATGCAAAGTTCTGAGGTTAAGAAGGCTTCTACCTAGATTTCAGACGACCTGAAAGGCCAGGCAGTGTGCCCCTGAAAGGGAAATGTGTAGAGCTGTAAGTGAGAAGTCTATTCACTGGAAACTTCAGAAGTTTGGAAAAGCCAGGAATGTGGATCATCTAAGGGAAACTGCAAGGAGGGAGCAAAGTTAGCCTAAGAGAGAAGCCATGGGAGCTACCACCAAGAGTGCCATAGAGGTGGAGCCACGTGGAGTCCCACATGGGATTACAATTTACCAGATGTTTCCGATATTCCACATGAAACTACAGGACTTAATGTTGGCCCTTCTGGATTTTGGGCTTGCTTTGGTCCCAGTGCTTGGTATCCTGCTGTGTGTACGTTTTGGAATGGCAATGTTTATCTTGTGCCTTTGTTTGTTTTTCTTTTTTGCGGGACTGGGGTTCAAACTCACGATCTTGCCAGGCAGGCACTTTATCTTGTGTCTTTGAATGCTGGAAGTGTTTAACTTTTCATTTGTACAGGGACTCATAGTAGAGTTTGCTTTTAATCTTGGAGGAGACTTGGGACTTGGATTTTTCAGCAACAGTGAAACTGTTAGGACTTTGGCAACTCTTAGAGATGGACTAAAATGCCTTTTGTGTAAAGGAATATGCATGAGTCTTTGGGGGTCCAGATGTGGAATGGTTTGTATCTAGTTGTCCCCACAAAGCCTCATACAGTCATGGGAAGGCTTCTGGTGTTTGAGATTGATTATTGTGGGTGCAGATGCTGCACCTGCCCTGGGACAGGTAATGTGCATTACAAGGTAAGGAGGGAACAGAAGCTAGCTGCCTGAGCTGCTGCTACTCCTCCCATGTGCCACTTTGCCTTAGATCCAGCCTCCAGTAACTGTGAGCTAAATAAACCTTTCCTTCATTTTGAGTGTCAATGAGAGAAGAGCAACTAAGACAGGCAGGTAATTTGCATTACAATGTAAGGAGGGGAGAGAGGCTAGCTAGCTACAAGAGCTGCTGCCACTGCCCTTGGCTCTCTGCTCTTTGCTACCACTGTGAAAGGTTGCTCTGTGCCATGTGCCTCGCTGCCTTGAAGTCTGCAGTATGGACTAAAACTTCCAGTAACTGTGAGCTAAATAAACCTTTCTTTCCTTCATTTTGGGGGTCAGGTATTTGTCCCAGCAAGGAGAGAAGAGTAACTGAGACAGAGGAGAAAGGAAAGAAACCAATCAATCAGAACAACAAATCAGGAGTGAAAGGGTACGGTTAGCACCTATCACCCTCACGCCCTGCCAAATGCCTACTCTGTGCCCTTGCTGGGGAGCAGGGTGGATCCAGCATGGAGTTCAACCTGGGCCACCATGTGTACTCCGCTGGGGTACAAGGAAATGCGGACCTCAGGCACCATGGTCACCACGCACCTTCCTGCCAGGCTCCCCACTCCAGCAGCCCACACCATGGGGCACCCTGAGCAGCTTCCCAAGACCTCAACCAAGTATCCAGTCTCCAGGTGCTCACTGGTCCTGGAGTCTCTTGTTCAGGTCAACCCAGGAGCTCTTGATCCTCCTGCCTCAGCCTCCTGAGTATACTAGGGCTACAGGTAGGTGGCACCATGCAGCATAGGTGTGCATGTTTACAACTGATGATTATTTTTTTAAAAAACTTTATTTATGTTATGGCCAGCTCAGCCTGCCTTGGGGGTGGGGCTGGCACAGCATATGGTGCTGAGGATTGAACCACAGTCCCTATAGTTGCCTAAGCAGGTGCTTTAGACCACTGAGCTATCTTGCCGGCCCTACAACTGATGATTATTTGAAGATAGTCTCTGGCATGGAAAGCTCTGAAAACACAAACAATGTAATAGTAGTTTAAGCTAAGCTATATCTTGCCCAAAACTACTGATTTCTCCATTTTTCTTGTAGGATTACAATGGTAATTAACCCAAGAATGAACTCTTGGGCCTGGGGCCAGGGCTAGAGGTTAATGAGCCATATGCACACAGCCCCAGGTTCCAGTCCAGCTCTGGAAAAAAAGTTTTCCCATAGATCTATAACATAGAGTTATCAAATATATTTGGGGAGATGATTACATTAATTATAGAAAATCTGTATGAAAATCATAAAGCTTTTAAATGACATAATAGAAAATAAAAAAAGAAAAATGGGAAGATCGATCCTGTTCATGAGTGGAAAAATCCAAAGTTTTAAGGACTTGAGCCAGCCAAATAGCTCAGTGGATTAAAGTGCCTGCAAGCAGTCACAGGGGCCGGGGTTCAATCCCTGGGCCTGCTAAACCAGCCCCACCCACAGGGTGCACTGGGCGTGGTAGTGCACACCTGCAATCCCAGCTCTTGGGAGGCTGTAAACAGGCAGATCAATACGAGTCCAATCTAGTAGAGAGACCCTGAAAACCCTATGGACTCTTCCCTAAAATACAAAAAAATAAAAGAAAACAAAATAAATAAGAACTAGATTTACCCAACATTAATTTATAAATGTAATTTAGCCCCAGCAAGGAATGTACGTGTACACACGTGGGTGCATGTGTATATGTGTGTATACTTGGTAAACTTACTAAATTTCATCTGGAAGACCATGCATGAGAATAGGAAAGCTCTGAAAACACAAACAATGTAATAGTAGCTTAAGCTAAAGTACAGAATTTTTTTGTGGCTGGCTGAGCTCACCCCGGGGTCAGGGCTGGTATGATATGTGGTGCCAGGAATCAAACCACTGTCCTTGCGCT